>VXAB01013307.1:57130-76139 GCA_013399175.1 Odontophorus gujanensis
ATATTTTCCTTTTTTTTTTTAGTTAAAGTTACATAGGCTGTGGCATGTGTTCAGTGTAGAAATGTTATTTAGGTGGTACATCAATGCTTCAAGCTATAGCTGTGACTGTTGTTCTGGCATCAAAAACTAGGTCATATTTGAACAGCTAGCTCGGTCAAATGTAGGTGCCATTAGGACAGGTGTCTGCTGCTAGAACTTAGGAAAAAAAATGAGGCAGGTAGGTCAGGATGCATGATCTTTCTGCATTGTTATCTGGACCAAAGTAGCTGCTTTCAAACTAGCTCCTGTGTTACTACAAGAGCCTTGCACGTTTTGTTCCAAAATGCTCTATCTCGTTACTGTAAATGAGAATATGGAAGGGAACCAAGTCTCCAACTACTATGTCTCCGAGGTTGTCCTCCTTGTTTTTACTGAATCTGTTGTCAATTCATTGTGTAGGAAGACTCCTAAAAACCTTATACTTCTTAAATACATTAACTGACGCCTACAGCATACTGGCATGCAATATTTTCCTATCTTTAGCTTCAAAGAGGATGCTGGGTAATCAGCTTGCTGAATTAGGTCTCATTGAATTTGATTTTACTTATTCAGTATGTGTCTCCAATAATATCTTTTTCTTGAAACATTTAATCATGATGCAAATTAAACACAAACTAATCAGGATAACTCCCAGAACTGACTTTTATCAGCAGTATCTCATGCAAACTGCTAATCTTAACATCTGCTTTCCCTAACATATATATATATATATATATATAACATCTTGTTGCTTAACACATAGCACTGAAAAAAAGGAGAGAAAAAAAAAAAGATTCTGTATATAATTGTATATAATTTGTTCTGAGACAAATTACCATTTCCATAAACAATTTTGGTAAATTATGCATTAAATTCCTCAATTATTCTAAACAGTTGTTAGAAATAGTCTCAACTGTGTGCTGTGGTTCATATACAATTTCATTATTTATATTGTAAAATTTGAGTAACCTTATACAACTAATCATCATGATCTACAATGCAACATAAACACTTAATTCTGAATTCAAAATTGGTGGCATTTAAGATGCATTGGTTAATATGTTCTTTTCATTCTTTCTAATGTAATTGAAAAATTAAAATTCCTGAGTAAATAAACTGAAAGGAATTAAAAAACTGATTCAAATAAATCTCGGTCATCTGACAAAACATCAGGATTTGCGAAGCATTTTACCATTTTCTGTACATAGCTATTAAATGTCAACCATGATAATAATGACTGATTCAAAGCTTACTTACTCTGATTTGTTTAGTGCTAAACTGGTCCAATAAGCTTCAATTGGTGCACTCACCACTGCATCAAACAGAACTTCCTGGATTAATTCTTTATCACCTATTATGTTATATTAAAATCAGTAAACATGTATGCAGAGAATTTCTGTTGCTGTTAGATGATTGAACAATGTTTTTCTAGATTCTACTATATTTTATGCAAACTTTTAGCAGTATTAAGCATTTACTATGTAATATTGTATGATATTTGACTACAATGTAGTTTTTCTTATATTATTTCAATGCATTAACAATTACCATTCACTATACAGAAAACAAAAAAATGCATTTTCCACTTCATGTAGCACTTTAATGTACATACCTCATGCTTGTATTTGCATATGCAATAATTCTTTCTACTAAGTCACAAAAGCTCTAAAGTAAAGATCTCAGAGAAAATATGTACTTATCTCTGATTTTTTAATTCTGTTTTGCAGTCCAGAAATGATTTCAGTGATTTCAGCCACACAATTCAATCAAAAGTTATCAAACTAAGTAGCTTTGCATTTTGCAGTATCATAGCTTTTATCCAGGATAAAGTCTGCTACATGTATACTTAACAAAATACTTGCATTGAAGCAATGGCTCTTTTCCTGTGAGGTAGCGTTTAATTGCTTCTAACTGAGTCATTTGACGGTGTTCAGGATGCAAGTCAGTGTTGCAATAGGACCTGAGAACATATTGTCAAAACATTAAAATGTTAATATGTATAAGCATGATCTCTCTTTGAACATAAAGAATTGGTTTCAGCAAGCACAAACAATATGAAACCAAGAAGGGTAACAGACACCAATTTCATGCTTTGTTTAAGGCTTACCATTCATCTGCTAAAGATACATCAGGGTGTTCTAAATCATGTAAACCTGTAACAGGAATAATAATGGTTTATTTAGGGAGCAGTCTGGGTAACAGATGGTTATTAACATACACTCCATAACATAAACCCTTCCTTCTTGGAAAGTGCATTATTACCACAATATAATAAATCACAGTAAACTATTCAAATACATTTTAGAGTCTAACAGACTGGCAAAAGCCAACTAAATCAGATCTAAAAATGAAAAGGAAGGAAAAACTTTTTTTTTTTTTTGCACTGACATGTTTAACTTGTACAAACTGTCCATGTGATTCACTTGAAGTATAGAAGAAAACCTGAACAGAGAAACGCACAATGGTAAAAACAAATTTCTATTCATATTCCCTTGTTCTTTGTGGCTAGTGAAGTTATTTATGCTAAAATGTATACTTCTCATCTTATGGGAGTTTTTCTCTTCTAAGTAATATTTCTTTAAAAGGAACAACTCCCAAAACCTAAGCACATTCTCTGAGCACATACAGCAATTTACAGGATTGTTCAGAATAGGTTTATTGTTCTAAGTGGTCACGCAGATGCTTGTAAATAAGAACTATATCATTACTTATATAGCACAATAAAAATGTACTTTGGCAGTTTTCAGAACTCTTAAAGCATGTATCAATAGACAATAAGCAAACACGGTTCAGAAGGCAGGCTCTGGGTTTAACCCCCAGAGTGAGTACTAAATAAAGACAGAGCCATAGTGGTTGAGGACAAAGGGGGAATTCAAAACAAGAACTGCAGTGGTACTACTTAGAGAGAACAGCAATGAGTCAGTGACAGTGAAACAGTCAGAAAAGACAAGAGTGAAAGAAAAGGAACACTTCCTTACGGATTTGTTAGTTGGTGATGCATCTGAAAGGAAGTATCAGACTGGCTGGGTGAGATGGATAATAGGTAAGCGGTAGGTGGGGAACAGTTTGGAGAGTATCCTGCTAGTCTCCTGCTGTGCTCTCTATCTAGGTATGGTGGTTGTTTGGGTATTGTTTCTTTTTTGTTTGTTTTCCTTTATTTATTTTTTTTTTTGTGAAGCATAAACTTTGAAACATTTCTTGTTACATATCTTCTAGGAACAGGAACACATCTTTTGACTCAAAAAAGCTAAGGAACAAAGACCTGAAGAAACTATATTAAAATCACCAGTGAAGTAAGAAGCAGTATTGGAAACAGGGATTTAGGAATAAAATCACAAAATTTTCCTCTGCTGTAAGACTTTTTTCTCAGGAACTGCTAGAACCTCACCACCTGACAGTATAATCCTCCACTGCATATGTACACCATGTACAGGATGCTTGAGGAAAATCGATTCTCTCTACACTCCATGAAAGATGGTTGTAATGAAGTGGGGATCGACTTCTCAGTAACTGTGATGGGAGGAGAGGTGATGGCCTCAAGTTGCACCAAGGGAAGTTCAGATTGGATGGTAGGAATAATTTCTTCTCTGAAAAAGAGTGGTAAAGTATTGAAACAGGCTGCCAGGGAGGTGATGGAGTCATCATCCCTGGAGGTAGGTGTCCAAGAAGTTTGTAAAAGTGGCACTTTTGGGACATGGTGGCGGTGAGTTGGATCATCAAGTCCTCAAGCTGGACTTGATGATCCTGGAGATCTTTCTCAAATTTGATGGTTCTATGATTCTATGAAGCCATCTAGCAGGCTAGCCTGAAGATCTCATTTGACTAGTCACCCTTTTGAAATGTCTGTTCTCTCTTCATCTTCAGGGCACTTTGCTTGTAGTCTTGCTGAGAAACAACTTTATACATAATTGATTTCTCCAATTGTTTGATTTGTAGACTTCTCAAAAAGTAAAACCATAAAGAAAGAAAGGCTTTTCCTGCTGGCTACCTTTACTATGACTATGTAGTTTTAGCTCTGAAAGGCTTAACAATGTGTTGTCTGTGAGCAAAAAAGCCATAGCTATTGCAATGCTTTCAGTGGTTACTTTATTCAGAAAACATCACAAATAGTATCACACTACAAGAGACTCTCTGAAACTCTGAGAGAGAGTGGATGATGCCCATCTAAAGAAAATTCGTAGCCTGACTATGCTTAATGTAAATGAAGAAAAAAATCCCATGAAGTAGAAGATCTTAAAAAATAAAATCTAATTCCCACATGGAATCTGCACAGAACATGCAAGCTTTAGGTCTACCAGATCAACAATTCAACTACTGTGTAAGGAACATGAGTACGTAGAGAGTATCTTACCTTCATCCACAGTTACATTCCCTCTGAAGAAATATTTTCCATGTCCTCTAGAGAGAGCCACACCTAAACTGTGCAGAGAAATAGAGCAGACCTTGAAATCTGTGACACAAAAACAGACATTCAGAGATATTTTCATTTATAAGATTTCCAGCTTGCATACACTTTTTAACTTTAACAAACTGTTTCTAAAGCCTCACTGATCATATTCACTGTCCAACAAGCCACTTCTGTAGGACCTGAAGGATCTGTTCTGATGCGCCTGCAACAACTGGGTTTATTTATGTGTGTTTAGAAGTGCAGTACCTCAGTATTATCTAGCAAACTAATAAATGTGCCCCTCTAAATTCACTGCTGTTTACCCAGCATGATATTTCTTCAGCTGAGCCTTGAACATACCAACGGCTTTACAATGAAGGAAACAAGACTAAGATGTTTAGAAACACATAAATTTGGGAATCAATAGAGCTACTGAGAGGAAAATAATTTCATATGTAGCAACAGCATCACGATTCTTCTTGGACTATTCCTCTATTCATGTTTTTTGTTAGTTTAATATTTTTGCAATGACTTTAGCCTTATACAGTTAATAACTTTGTTTTGTGTTGCTTTTTATCTACCACTGAAAGAATTCAAATTTAATGAACCGGATGTAGGACACGTGACTCTTCATATGGAATGCATATGCATGATACCTCCTGGTATTCATTCATTTAAAGCAATTATCTCAGGTTAAGATCCTGTCAGTAATCCGTATGACTGAAAAAGCATGGGCTCATACTTTAAGGATATGTAGAGGCACGAAATCCAAGAGCACACATGATGCAATCAAAAACTCAATCTGGAAATAGGCTGAAAGTAAACATCTTTGACATTTCAGTATATATTTTAATAAATGTTGCCCCCGCTGTCTCCCTGAAACCAAGTTCTCATCCCATCATAACTACATACAGATCGTTTTGAAAAAGGAGAGTTTTCCTACTATTATTTCTGTCCTAAGGATTAGAAGTCACACTGCATGCGTATGTGTAGCCACACATCTGTTTACTAAATAGGGTAAGAATGACATTCCACAAAAATTACACTGAGTTTTACAACACATGTGTGGATTTTAAGAAGAATAAACACATGCATCAGAAATGAGAAATGTGCCTATATTTTCTCTGTGAAAAAACGTAGCTTGAGTTTCATGACGTATTTCCATTGAAGAAAATTTCAGTTGAGCATTACATCTATCAGTCTACTCCTTTAACCATTAGGTACGGTTAATTTTATTTTATTAATCAGTTATTTCTAACCCAAATGTGAGCATTTGTAAAGCAACTTCTTACCTTTTTGTTTTTGCTAAGATGCATGGCAAAATAACATGGCTGCCATGCTCAGTTTTATTTACACAAATACACTCTAGGTAGTTCAGAGAAACAAAATATCCAAACCTTAAATTAGAAGTGAAATACTATCTCATTTTACATTACACTTAGTTGTTGAAACAAAATCAAAATGAGGCTCAATATGTAATTACTTAAATGGATTATAGTATTTATAGCTCTCTAAGTACTTGCGAAAGCCTTTCGTTCAATGTAAACCTCAACTGAATATTTTTTTAATGAAACGTAAGCCATGACAAACACTGCAAGTTTGCCTGTGTTAGCTTGCACAAACTTTCCATCCCTGGAAAAGCTGAAAGGAATGCTAGTAAGCTCCTTTTCCTTGTTATTTTCAGCACTGCCCAGGGATATTTTATTGTCAGCTTTTGCTGATGAGCTTTTAATGAGTTCACAAGCTCTGTACAAATGCAAGTCCAGTGAGTCTGATGAAGTGACCATTTATTATGGTCAGCTCTACCTGAATGGAGTGCCCTTGATGTCTGTATAATAGTAGTCATTTGTCATCACCAATACCCGTTTCTGGATTCAGAACAAGAAAGTAAAAAAGGAAGGGGGAAAACAGTTAGTTTGCCATAAGAAAAGTGTAAAAAATCAAGCAGTTAGTCAGTGATAAAAATTACAAGCAATGTATACATTCAGGGAGTGAAAAAACGTACCACAGTGAATAACATTTATAGTAATCAATCTTAAAAGTTGCAAAAAATAAGAATAAAAACCCCAAACAAAACCCTACTTGCTTTATTATTAGCTGGAAGGATATTTCAAACATTACCCCCTTGTCCACTGTCTTCTTCACTTCCATGGAGAATTTCCCTGTTTTACGATTCACCATTGCATTTCGAAGCTAAAATGAAGGAAATGTGTGTCAAATCCTTTATTTGCATCTTCTGCAATTCTTACAGCTCTTTGGTACATTCACTTGGCCTAAGCAGTACTCTCTCTTCATTTTTCAGTAGTTTTCTGCACACTGAACAAACCCCTTACAGATTTTATGGTAGCCTGTATAGGCCAAGGCTCCTGCCACAGAACTTCAGGCAAATTGTGGAAGTGTGAAAAGCAAGAGTTCTCAGCATCTTTCACACTAAAATAGCCCTTCATGTAATAATCTGGATTTTACACAGGATAAACAGTGTAACTGAAAACTATTATGCAGTTACTATAGAGGAGGTTAAGAACTAGACTTGGTGCCTGCAGATAGACCAGGACTCATTTTAAAATACTTCATAATCATATATAAAATACCAAAGGAAAAATAAAAGTCAATTTATGGTCTCATAATTAATTCTGCTTCAGCTTTGTTCTCTACATTGGGTTGCATCCCAAACCATCATGAGAAACTACATCCTAACTGCATCAAAAACTGCAAGTAGTAGAAGCATGACAGCCACTGGATCAGTAACCTATTACAATGGGAACACACAGCTACAGGATGGTGTGATTTACTCTGGTGGCCCATAGGGCAGTCCTTGCAAGGCAGTGAGCTTTGTAACAGGAGCCCTAGGTCAGTCAGAGAATTTTTAACCCCTTCCAAATCATGTTTCATTAATATATAATACCAAAATAACTATTTTTTTTCAAAGAGATAAAATTCAAATTAGCTATGGAAAAAAATACATATTCAAACTATTTTAGGGAACAATTTACCTTCTACTCTGCAGGTTAAATCTGTTCTTATCTGGACTGGCACAATGGTCCAGTCACAAAGGTGTCTTCCTTTGCTCTCTGAGGCCTGAAAGACTTCTCCCTTGTACCCTTCAGTAACTTTATCCCAGCTTCTGCTTGAGTTCCAGGATTTGTGCTGCAAATGCCTCACACATCATGTCTAAATGCCTTTCCTTAGCACATCTATTTGCTCCACAGAAAAGGAAAGACTTCCTCCCAGAGGACAGAAGTTGGCACAGTGTCTCTTTTAGGGGAACACGCCATGACTGTTCATCAAGACCATAAACCAAAATCAAGTGAGGTGTATCTAGCAAGGCACATTTCCATACCTCATCTGAGAATGGGGACTCTGGGCTTAAACTGGAATACAACTGGAATAACTCTCTTCTATTGCTTATCTGTCTGAATACAATTTTGGACATAGTGTTCTTCCAAAAGAATTATCTTCTGTTTTTCTGTACTTTGTGTCATTCATTATCAGATTGGGCAGTGCAGTCAGATTTCTATCAGAATTTGTGAAGATAGTCATATCAATGCACTCTGTAGACTTCCTGATTTAGTATAGAGTGAAAAGAGAGCACCCAAACTTGCCGGTGACATATCTGGTTTTATTTTCATGATAAAGTTGTGCATGGCTGACCTATCAAAAACTGCAAACTTTGCTGCTGTTTAAATTTAATTCTGGAGCATCTACATTTGCATTAACAGGCTTACTCTTCTAACAGTGAGTGAAAAAGGATAATTTTAACTGGGAGTATGTATAAAATAAAGCATATATTTTACTGCAGATTTTTTTTTAAACAATGCATAATAGGCAATTCTGGAAATATTTTCCCATTTCAAGTTTTGTGGTTTTGTACTTGCAGAACTGGTCTTAATTAACCATCTACTTTCTAACATTTACAGAACAGTTCCATTTTTCTTTAACATGGTTTTCATTTTTCTCCTATTGGTGCCTGCAGTTGTCTGAGACCCATTGCTGTATAGCAAGCCTCAGGCAAGTCATAGATTTATGAAAAGGGCCTCCAACTCTCAGTAGTGTTTAAGATCAAGTCTGCATGTGGGATTTAGAGTTTTACTTTCCTTGGGTTTTTTTGGTTGTTTTTTTTTTTTTGTTGTTTTTGGTTTGTTTTTTTTTGTTTGCTGTGATTATATTTCTTGGCTCTGTAATCTGGTTTCTCAGCTCTTCTGCAGTCCCATCTTCCTTCTGAAGTGCATAAAATAACCACTGCCTCAATTGGCTTCAAGCCCCAAAAGATTCATTCATGCTTTTTTATTAAAAGCAAACAAACAAAACAAATAAAAACAAAAAGAGCCCCTCCCAACAACAAGAACAAATCTTCATTCAGCTGGAAATCATAGTATATAATAAAATGAAGTAAAAGAAAGATGGCAGGTACTTCAACCTGGGAAATTAACAGATGAATACTTATCTGCACCAATTCTACTTCATAACAAAAAAATTTCTAAACTTATCTCTGTCACTTTTTTCCTTATTGGATCTTTGGATAAAACATATTTCTTCACCTCTTCATAGTGATATGTATTGCTACTCTTTCAACTAAATGTCTTCCAGTCAGTCGCTAACAACCTAGTTTCACTGCTTTATAGTATGAGATCATTCTATATACTTGGAAAATTATTCAACCATTGAATTAATGCACTAAAAAGTAAGCAACCTAATCAGTGTTTAATGGAAGAAAAATATTCCAGTCATATTCTATGTTGCTGAAAGCAGCTTTATAAATACATGAATTATTTCCCTCTACATTTGAACACAAAATGCTTTACTACTAAAGCTTGGGAAAAAACAAAAACAGAGTATCTCTCTAGACCTAATGTCATTAAAGACTCTGTCTGTAGCTCTGATATTCTTTTATTTCATACTTCTTTCTCATTTATTCTGCTATTAGTGTTTTGGTCAGTAAGCCCCTCCAATGGCCTTAGAAACATGGTATAAATGATTGGCTTGTATGTTATTTCACGAAGAACTTGCAGTGGTACCAGGTTTACTTCTCAAAATAACTGTAAAAATATGACTTGTGGTTTTTTTCCTATTTAGATAATTACATTAAAGTGTCCACTTGCGTGTGACATTGCTAAAATAATAGGAAAACGTGAAGAATGCTAACAATTTTTTCTACAATACCCAACATATTCTTTTTACCAAAAACACTTGGTCGCTGATCATCAAACAGTAAATGCTTTTACGAAACTGTTGTTGTTCAATGCTACAATATTTAGTTATTTTCTCTCATGTATTAAATATTTCCCAAAATTATTTTATTTTATTCTATTTTGTTATTTTATTTTATTTTATTTAACTATTACTTACTGGACACTGGAGTGGGGTCCTTTGTACAGATGCAATGTTCAATTTAGTTTATTTGCAACCAGTATTTTTTTCATTGAAAGGACGGAATGCTGCTTGTTTCAAATTTAAAATTAAAAATCACTTTTAAACATTTTTATGTTAGAGGGAAACATAAATTTTATGTAAATACCTTTCATCAGAATGTGAAATTTAACTTTTGTAGCCTCCAGACTGTAAAAATTCAATTTTTGTTAGAAATTTTCAAGAAATCTGTCAGAACTTGTAGGTCTAAAGGGAAACACTTAGAGAGAGGTGAATCTGGACTTCACACTTTCATGTGCATTCAGAACAAATCACAATTACAAATAAAGCTTAATTTTCAATGCCTGACAAATTCTTCAATGTTACTTTAACCAAACCAAAGTTCCTACAGAGATATCATTAATAATGAATGATTAAAACTGTACAAATTAAGCAGATAAATTACTGGGAGAAATAAAAAGGAATAAAAACAAAGGGAAACGAAGAAAAACAAATACATGAAGTTTTAAAAGCTGTACTTAACTACTGCAATAACATTTCAAAGGAGAGAAGAAACTTTAAAAAGGTCATTTGCAGAGGAACTGATTGAGTAATATGCTGTCAAAGATAAAAGGTAAAGTATGAAGTCAGCCTGATTGCCAAGATTACAGAAAGCTGATACAGAACATGAAAATCTAACGAGGAAGTCTTAAGCAATGTACGCACAAAAAATCATGCAAAACTACACAAGAAGTGTTCCAAAGAAACACTTCAATGAAGAAGTTTAAGTAGGGAGGTAAGATGGCTTCCTATGAAAGGATGAGGACAATCTATCACCTGATGAAACAGCCATCGCTAAAAACATAAATGAACTGTTTCACTATTCACAAAGATAGTGGGGGAGAGGGGGAGGAGTGGTAGATAAATTTTTCAAGGAGGGAGAAAACAAAGACTTATGTTAGAACGGGAATCAAGAAATTAGTACGCTTGGAAACTGACAAAACTCCAGGGGCCTTTGTACGTGATTCATCCTCGATTTAGGAAGGACATAAGAAAGTAAATATGGGAACTTCCAGTGGATATATTCAAAACCTCTGTGGAAAAGCAGGTCTAATGCATTACTGACATTTGAGGAGAGATCTAGGAAACATCTATGAAAAACATAGACTTGTAGTTTTCACTTTGGTAGTAGGGAATTTATGGGGAAAAAATAACTAAATTACAAGACAGAAAGGGGAACACCTGGAAAGTTATGATTTAATTAAGGACAGTCAGCATGGATTCACACAAAACAAATCATGCCTAACAAAGCAGATTTATTGAGGAAATAACAGAAAGACCAGTCAAAGGCTAAGCCATGGACATAAGGAAAGCTTTTGATACAATATTGCAGAAAAAGCTAAGTTTGCAAGATAAGAAAGAATGAGTGAATCACAGAGTAGATGGAGCACTGAAAAATGAGTTTACCAGAACGAACTGTGCATCTAACAGCTGATAGACACGGAATGAATTTTTCTGCAGGTACCCATAAGTCTGAAATTAGGAGTTTTGAGAGAATCTTTTATGAGTCTGCTCTGAACAGAGAATCCAATTTTCTTATTCATATGGATTTTGTATGTTAAGGAAAAAAAGTTATCATTATTTCCATTAAGGAAAGTTGGATCTCCTAAAGAGAAGTTAAGTACTTTCCTTCATTTCTGAGCTTCAACAGTTGTCTGGATGGACCCGAGAGAGATATTCTCTTTCTCTTGCTATCCAGCAAAAATATACAACAGGATGCACAGAGCATGCAAGTTGGGTGATGGGTTTTAACAAATATACAAAGAGTCTGTGTTAGTGGTGCATTTGCATGCACATGTGCGAATCAATACAAAAACAAAGTCACAAAATTCTGAACCAGCTAAAGTGGACTACTGTTTTTCTCTTCCTGAGAGCAGTCAAGTACAATGTACAGTGTTTCTGAAAGGGTTTTAAAACACATTGCTTACCACATCATCTCTATCTTCCCACTCAACCTCAGAAAGATCCACACTACTATAGTTGGGTTTTCTTCGTTTCTTTCCTTCTTCATACTGGCATAAAAAAAGAAGGAAATGTTTAGCACATCCTGATTTATTTGTAAAATCATTTTGTATCAGATTATTTTTTTACTTTGCTAGATGTATGCTGATTGCATTTGGGAATACTACACCTTACAAAGTAGGAGCTTAATTGGTAGATAATGAACTACACTGCTACATGAACATACTCTGTGAAATAAAAAAACTACTGTATACATGATTATTTGCATGATCTGTTTCCATGATACAAAGCTGTTCTTGAAGGACACTCAGAGAAGTCAAACTCACCAGTTGTATATTTCTCCTCTCATATGGAACCCTACATGAGACCTTCCTCTTGTAGTTTATGTTAAATGTCTCAAACTAACAATCTCAGCTGTGCAGGAAGTTATATTTGCTATAATCTTATCAAGAAAATGTTTACACGTTTCTCTTTAAACAAGATAAGATGCAAGTCTTGGGAAGTATGGTGTTAACATTTGCTGATACTACATTTTATCTACAACTTCATGGGAAAAAAGTAATATACTAATAATTTATAGGGTTTTTTTATCACTAGTCATTGTTACCCTGTAAATCTCACATTTTAAATAAACATTCTAGTGACAAATTAATTTGACACTGGGGAATTTATAATATAGGATATTCTGCCCTCTGTTGAACATTGAAATGAGAGAGCCCACTAGACTAACAGAAACCCTAATCAGTGGAAGAAGAGAAGAATTTAGGAAGGTCTGAGAATAAACAATCTAAACAGTTAAGAAAAAATACGAGAATCTATTTGAAATGCTTAAACACGGGAATGGATCTGTGCAATGTGAAATAACAGCCCTTTATCTTCTATTATGCAAATAAGGGGGAGGACCACCACAAGACTTTGCATGAGTTATGATGAGAGATGCTGAGAAGTGTGTGAATTACTTCAAATCAATTCTGTGACTCCTCAGAAATAAAATGATTGGATAGAAATTTTACCAGTAAGGAAGAAAATATGGTTAATTCTCCTCCCTCAGGGCAGGACCAACTATACCACCAATCAAAGCTGTCAGTACTCATGCTGTTTATCACAGGTGTCAATGCAGTAGGAGCTTGCACAGTGCAGAGAGGCCACAGAGAAAACTTGGTCTCTGAGCATTTGAAAGGTTACTCCCATCCTGACATTTTCCTTCCTAAATTATTCTCATGTGAATCTCACCACTGATTTTGTAGGGTCACAGTAAACATGACAAAGCTGCTGAATAGTAATCACAGATTTTGAGATACTGGAATAACAGTAATATTTCTGCTAGTACACAATCTACGTTTCCTCAACAGAACTTGGATACAGTTATTTCTAGAGATTAGTCCTTTGGGATTCCATGTGGGATAAAATCCTGAGTCAATTCTCATTCTCATAAAAAAATCTCATTCATAAAAAAATCCTAGCTACTCTGTTGGTGTAACTCTCACACTGACTTCTGGCAGTTCATTTGAATATAACAGAAGAGCAATTTCATACTTTTTACTGCCCTTTGCTAGAAGTTCACATTCTCAGAACAAGCAGGCTACTTTCTTCTGGGCTGATGTTATTCAACAGATGGAATACTCAGAGATGTAAGGAATTTCCCATTTCAGTGCACACAATACACCAGATTGTGAATTCAAGCATCTCAGTGCTCTGATTATTTCTTGCTCCACAATTCAGCTCTGATAGTTGAAGAGACAACTATATACAAATACAGAAGTACAAAACTTGGAAGCCACTATAGTTAAATCTCACAAGAATAAAAAGGACAGGGTAACACCTGCTTCACAAGCAGGACTTGGTGATTTTGGTAGCTTTCTGTATTTCGCAGACCTCTAATTGTGGCCACAGCTATATCAATATTATCTTTAATTTTTACAAGGACTAACCAAGCCCACTTTCTATGGTTGCATCAATTAACCAAGCAAAGCTCTGGCCATATTTATTCACACCAGCATAGAAATTGTGGCAGTCGAGATCTGAAATACTGAGAGTTGAAAACTGTTACATAGAAGTAAACTGGGATCATTTGAGTAGAACAAACGTGAAACAACTCCTGTACTGGTTCCAATGTTTAATTACATCCTTACTCACAGATGTTGAAGGGCTTCTGGGCTATACTGCATTCTCAGACACATGTGCAAGTCCTTACATATGACAATAGGAGTTGATCTTGTGTGTCTGACAGCAGAAGTGGGCTTCAAGTGTATAATAAATAGCAGGTATCATATTGATTATGGAGGGAGGGGGGGGAGTTATTTGTTTCAATTATATAGATATATATTGTCCATGAAAAGAGCAAGAACAAAATCCAAAAGCAACCAAATGAAGTGCTTGATAAAACATTCAGAGTTCTGCAGCAAAGGCCAAAATGGAAGCTTCCAAGTCTTAAAATTCAGATAAGTAGAAAGCAAGCCAAAATCCCAGTGCTTAAGCAAGCAGAAGACTCCATACACATTTGAATGAACTGAAAGTGTAGATCTTAAACCATATTTAGGACAGGAAGTAATAAAGTACTAAGCAGTATAACCCCTCATCCTGTTAGTACACTTTAGGGGACTAGTGTTTAGTTCCTACATGAAGTATGTTTATGATATAGTTCAAGAAAGAATGGCAGAGAAAACCTTCAGTTTCCAGCAAGGACAGGATTTTGTTCTGATAACAGAAATAGCAGTTATTTCTATATCTGGGTATCTTTATTTACACATATATTTTTTTGTGAAGATTACTCCTTACAGTAAATTTACATATTCCTATGTAACTATGGTCTAAAATGTAAATGCAAGTAGATCAGATGTCAAATTTGTCACATGACTATAGTTCATTCTTCTCTAGATTCATTCTACTTCTATTGCTAAACTAATTTCTCAGTAAAAGTTATTCACGGGCACAGAAGCAATTCAACAGCTTTTAAAAATGACTTTCATCTACGCCATTTTCTTTGGTAGTATACTGAATCTAGCTTCATTTTTATCTCTGTCTGAGACTCCTGGGTGAAGTATAAAATACTGATTGAAGTCTGGAGCCAATCCCATTCACAAGATTACTGTAAAGCACTGAAACAAATTAGTAAGGGATCAATTTGGGAAAGATAGAAACTAGGAGCTCTACCAAATTGCACTGATTTAAGTGCAGGAGGAAAAGAGCTCGACTGTGTACTGTTAATATACTTAGGCCAGTATAAAATGTGTGGTGATATTATAGAGTAGTTAAAACATGAAAAAAAAAAAAAGATAGCCAATGAAATTTTTTAAAGATCTGGACAGTGAATAAAGAATCTTTTAGTCTGCTCAAAATTAAATGCTAGCTCCAATATTCTTTTGTTTGTGGAAAGAACAGGGGAAATGATTTTATTTGGTAAGCAGAATGAGCTTTATCTTACTGACTATCATCTATTTGAGGCTTGGCCAACCTGTTCTAGTACTGGGTGATTCAAACAACGTGCAGTGTTGCAGTTTAAGGACTGAATCATATTTTTTCACCACCTCCCATACAACCATTTACATGTGCCCTTCTTAAGCTCTTTGTTTTGTTTTGTTTTTTCCTTTTTTTAACACAACCAGTCCCAAACCATCTGCACTAAATACAACTGGCCACGTGCTTATTAAGTCAAAGTATAGCAATCTGATCACAGAAGGAGCAAGCTACATCTTAACAGCTGCAAGCCTTGGGTCTAAGGTGATTGCAATTTCTCAGACGTGCTCCATCTGGATAACAGGATGTATGAAAGTAAGTTACACTGATAGCATCAGAACAAATTCAGATTGCCTTAGAAGCATTGCTAAACTTCTGTGAACTTGCCTAGCCCCATTTGTGGAATCATCATAGCAAGACAGCATCTAATAGAAGACAACCAAAAGCTTAAATCAGTAGAACACTTACGGGTATCAAGTCAGAAACGAAGTTGCTTGCTGTGCAGAGGTCCTTTTTAAAATATTATTTTTAAGTAATATTTTGATTTCTGTAGGAAAAGAAGAACTTCTCTTTCCAAAGGGAGACTTTCATGATAAGCCTATTATTTAAGTCATTAATCCAGAAGTTTCTAGGTTATGGTTGGCAGTGAAAAACAGTTATTTTGGACTCATTTTTCATGCCAGATAGCAGGGAAAAGCTGCCACACTATAAAATTTCCAGCAATACTGCAGAGAAAAGCTGACTACAGGAGCCATGTCATTCACTGGGGTAAAGAGAATAACACAATCTGGAGTTTCCAGGAAGACAAAAAGCAGAAGCAATCGAATGTGCTGCATAAACAGAAGAACCTTCTAGCAAAATAAAATAAAATAAAATAAAATAACATAACATAAAATCTTGTGCCACATGTATTTATATTTCTCTACTTACAACCATAACATATGTGTTTGCATTACAGATAGTGCAGAAATGTTTGTATCGATGAAACAACATATGGAAATACATAGCAGGAGGTAAAAAGTGAGGGAACAGAAAATAGCTCTAAGTCACACATCTACAGCCTGGACAAAGAGTACATTGGCTGTGCCCACATTTTCAGGTGGATTGCAGTTGACTAGCAGAGTAACATGCATGCAATTTACTAAGCTGAAAAAAAAAACAACCTCTCTATTTAGGATTTTATTTGCATTCTCAGGACCTTATCATTTGGGATTATGTAAAACTGGCAGCTGCTTATAATTATTTAGGGTTTGAGTAGAAATAATTAAAAACATCTGCCTTTATCTTAATACTACCAGACTTTAACCCATGAGCTCAGTTATACCTAACTTCAAAGCTGAAAGCAAAGAATAGAAGAAAGCTTCATATATTGCTAACAAATTTTCAGTGATTCATTTATATGTACAACCAGTTATTCAGCAGCCTTCAAACCTTTAATTATCTTTTAAATATATGTAATTTTGCACTTCTAATTAGACAGCAATTTAATGCTCTCACAGGGATTCAGATGGGCTGTCTTTTTTAAAATGTAAACTCCAATAGGAATAATCATTGGCATTCAAGTGATTGAATTCTTCAGTTATTTAAATGAACGTGAGGCATTTACACTGTTCAAATCATTTAAATATTCTGCTGTCAGCTACAGCTGTGGAGTTTTATGGAGTCGCTGAATAAAGCAAGGGTAAGTGTAGGTTATCTTACGTTCCAGGCGGGACTCCCCAGAGAGAAATGAGATTTGCTGCTTATGAAAGGCTAACACTGCTTAAGTGGGGCATTAATGCTTCCCCTGAGACTTGCATTTCTCTGTTTTTCTGTATGAGGAGAAACAAATTTTCCCAGAATTTACAGCTACAAAAGACTTAATATTGGTCTAGCGATCTTTAAATACACCCAAGTCCTTCAGCTAAATGCAATGTATCATGATAGTCAACAAGTTTTAAATGGCAAATTATTCAGGCAGCTTAACTGCCAACGTATTCCACTGATGGTATTACAGTATATTCAGGGGCTTTGATTTCTATTTATAACACTTCCAATTAATACTGATCAAAAGTAAATAGAGATGTGCATCATTTTAAAGAAAAGAATTTGTCATACAGCCATTTGAAAATTACCACTACTTGTCTTCCAGAGCTTATATTAATTAGGAATATCTGCCTCGGTGTCTTTGTGGAGATAGAAATCTTTGATCTCAATTCAGAAACATTATAAAATCCTTAGTTATCATAGATGCTATTAGATTAACAGAGGGATATCATAATTGACTCATACAATTGGTAAAACATTCCTCATTTTACTATTATTAAAAAAAAAACAAAACGTAAAATGTGAATAAAATATGCAATTTCATTCTGTAACAGATATATTTCTTTAAACACACATATTCTTTAGTTCAGGAATCTGAGCTTCTTGGCCAGGAACTTTGAGCATTCTACCTTAAATGAACCTAATAATTACTGAAAATGAAATTCCTCTTTATTCCCTGAATGGAAATACAAGCCCTACTGCCAGCTCCGAATCAGGGAAGCTGCAGACTTCACTAAAGCTACTAGTGATCTTGCTGCTCTTCGTTGAAAACCACATAAATACTGCGACGGTGGAGCAAAAGTAAAAGCCCCTATAATGAGATCAGATTCACAGAGATGTCCCTCTGTGAATACTGCAGGCACTGCTCATTCTGTGGCATTCTTAAACTTCCCTGTAACCCCACTGCGACTTCATCAGACGGCAGCTTTCCTCCAGCACCTCCGTTTAACAAACTGCACAGTGACAGCTTTGTAAGGACCAATCAGCCACAACTAACACAGCGGTTGATTTTCAGTACAGGTAAAAAGTCTGCATCTGTTAGCTATCCTTCCTTTGCCTTCACTGCATTCATTTCACTGACAATCTGTAGCGTGATGTATTTTGCTACTTAACTGCTAATGGAGTACCACCTAGCACACTGTGTGAGCACAATATCAAAAAATAGGCAATTAAAGCTGGCATAACTGATACTGTCCTCGTGCATATGTAAAGCTTTCAAGGAGATCGGTCCAAACCGAGTCCCTGTCTTGAAAGCCTCAGAAATTCACTCAAACTCACAAACAATCCTTTTTTCTTAAGAAAAAAAATCATAATTTTAAGATACATATTTAATTTTTTATACAAATAAATAAGTCGAAATATTTTATTTAAAGTCACAATTTAAATGAGTATCATAAGTTTCAAAGAATTATCTCCTGGAGAATAATTTTCAAAAATCTCCATTGCCCTCTGTAGAGAATAATGGCTTTTAATTAAAAATGCAGCATTCTGGGAGCATTTTGATATGGTGCTAGTGGCATTTGCTTTCAAACAACATGACCATCAGCTGCAGTTTCTGGAATTACCATGGAAAAGTGAGAGAGAAGAAGAGGAAGAGGAGAAAAAAGAAAGAGGGATTTGCCTGTTCTGAAATTAAACACGAAACGAAAAAAAAATAAAACAACGTTCAAAAGTAAACATCAAGCTCACTCGTCAATTGCTATTCTCTAATTAAAAACAAAATTAACAAAGACAGATAGTGCTCTGAGATGGACCAGCTCGGGGATAAAGACGGTTTTCAGCGCCCCAAGCCCCGGCCCGGAGCCCCGCATGACGCCCCGCCGGCCGGTGCTGGGGCGCCACCTAGTGGTCGCTCCCGCGCAGTGCAACGGGGCAGCACTGCGGGACGGGGGGACGGTGGGGTGGTGCAAAAAAGACCTTACTAAGTTGTTTTTGTTGTTGCCGTTGTTGTTTTGTTTTTGTTCTTTTTCTTTT
>VXAB01013307.1:76150-260072 GCA_013399175.1 Odontophorus gujanensis
AGAATTTCCAAGGGATTCCTTGTGTCTTAGTTATCGTGATCTGCATCCGGGCCCCCGAAACAGGAAATATTTAAAGCTGTTTGGAACAGCCTTCTGTGAACGGAGTGATGACTTCATCGGGCAAAGGAAGAGCTACTGATGTTGTCCACTTGGATCCGTGCAAGGCCTCTGATGTGCCCCCGCATTACATCCTTATCTCTAAGTTGAAGAGATATGGATTTAAAGGGTGGCCTATTCGGTGTATAAGAAATTGGTTGACTAAGTACTGTGCCCAGGCCTGGTGCCCCCAGCAAAAGAAAGACAAGGAGCTATTGGAATGGGTCCAGAAGAGGGCCACAGAGATGATCAAAGGGCTGGAGCACCTCTCCTGTGAAGAAAGCCTGAGGAATTAGGGCTAATTTAGCTAGGAGAAGGGTCCTGTGCGTCCTCATTGAGGACACTTGAAGGGAGCTTATAAGCAGGATGAAGACTGACTTTTTTACACTGGCTGATAGTGATAGGACAAGGGGGAATGGCTTTAAAGTAAAACAGGGGAAATTTAGGAACCTAACGTCTAACCTAAACCATTCTGTGTTTCTATGATCTAATACACTGTCAATCTAAAATTCAACTCTAGTAATGGTTTTGAGAGAAGACTGCAACAGACAGTCTTTTTCAGGTCCCCCATGGCAACAGCCATTCATGAAAACTTCCATCCAGCACTGACTTGGAAGACTACAACTGTCGCCAAAATTTCCAAGTACCTTACCCTTGGAAAGTACTTTCCACCTTGACCTCTGAAATTTGATTACTCCCATCATCTGGTCATGTGAATATTTCCTAAACTAAAAGCCAATTTTATTAAAAAAATAATAACAAATACATACACAAACATATGCATATACACTCACACTCAAACAAACAAACAAAAAACCACACCAAAAAACAGTAGAAGAAATAAAAGAGGAAATGACCAAGAAAAAACACATGAAAATGAACCCAGCAGAATAATCAGCATAAGAAATATAGCTAGCTTAATGATTAAATATACTGGTCAGTCTAAGATAAAAATATTGTCCAATGGGAAACAGCATTCCACAGGGAGTGTTCCCTATCTTGCCTATCTGCTCAGTGCCGCATGAGACAATTTCTTAAGAAGTAGCATGTCAGCCTCAGAACTAAAAGATACAGCCACTAGGGTTAGCAGCTCAGCTGTCTAGTTATGTTCTAGCTTTACATCATCACAGGGAAATGTATCAGCATGTAAGATAGTTTGGATTAAGCCAACAATCTATGTACTTGAACATAAACTCCAACCCATCCAAAATAATTTTAGGTACAAGGGTCTTCCTACGTAATTCCACGGACTCTATACCAGATATAAAGAACAGAATAACATTATTTGATAAATTCTCAGCTACAAGACACTGTTTCTCAGCATAGCCACCACTGTTAGCTACGCATTTTCACCAGCCATGAACAAGACTCTGCATGTTGTGATCAAAAATGTCTGCACCAGCAAGGATGACCCACTGTCACAGCTACCACTGCTGAGATGCACCACCTCACTGTGCTCACATCCACTGTTAGGTCTCCAAAAATGTTCAGCAAGCATCAATGAATACCAATGGATGCTTTTTTTCTGCATGGAGTAATTCAGTGACACACCTTGGCTTCATACACACTTCCACATCAGACACCATTTTGTCAGACTGCCTCTCAGCTTTCATCTGTCACACAGAAACAAAATGCAATGGATTATTGGTTGGAAGGTTCAACCTCTACGGCCATCCCACCAACAACAATCTGCCTCTGACATAGTGGACCGAGGTCATAAAAGAGGAGACGTTAATTTCAGAGCAGGCCTTGTATTGTGGGTTAGCTCTTCTGTCAGCTATCTGGTTCCAGTTTTATTTGCCTATTTTCACATACTTATTGTCACAACATTCATAGAGTGTTTTGCCACTGTTACAGTGGTATTAGGATTTGTTCTGAACTACCTAAGGGCTCAGGCCAGCAATCACTTCACTCTCAAAAACTCTGCTGAATTCAAAAAAAGACTCCCATTATACGCTTCTGACAGAACCCAGAGGTAAATATGAGTCTTCCAAAAAATAAAATGAGCAGACCATGAATATATATCACCATGACTTCCCTACAGTTGACAGCTTATGGGCAACCACCCAATGTTCTGATTTTGAAAAGAGAGACTCTTGTATAAGGTAATGAAATAAGTGCCTTCAAGATGTATGCTGGGGCTAGGGATAGTAATAGAAAACCAACTTCTACCTCATAAAAACAAGCCACCACAACAGAAATAAGGAAATCAGACAGCAGTCTTTGTCAGTATAATTGAAACTATCCACTGTTTCTGGATTTTATTACCTTCTGCATATTAAAATCTCTATTCTATAAAGAATATACGCTATTATTTTTGGAACAATCCTTGAAGTAATTTGCCAGAAGTAAAAGGCACAATACAGCAAATACATGTTGCCTAATTCTCGTAACGTAAATAGGAAAATTTCAAATACACGTGCCTATGGATTTGCAAACATAGGCTGCTAGATGTACCTGTCATGCCTGAAGGTTTCGAAAAGCCTTTACATTATTAGGAATCAAGACAAGGTCATGATTTTAGTATTATGAAAATTGGGGAATATTATAAAAAAACAAACAACAACAAAAACAGTGCCTTTTTATCTACTTCAAAATGCTACTTTACTATGGGTTTGGCCCCTCCACTTCCCAGTTAGAAAAAAATCCAACAACAACCAACCAACCAAAAGCCCCCATGGATAATTTTAATGCAGGCAGAGATAAGAAAAATAATTGAAAGTGTAGTAGTGGCCAGTCATGAAGTAAAACTGATCCTATCACATTTTCCTTTGCAACAGCTACAAAATTTTGAAGACAACTTCTCTGCTCAGTTGTATTTTACACATAGAGAAAGGTTAATATAAAAAGCTTATGCAGTAGCCAAATAACATCTATTTCATCATTTTAATCGCTGAGGAAAATTAGCATCATCAGGCTAAAAAAAGTTTCAAATAGCAAGAATAGCAATACATATAAAATGCTAGTACAGTCACATTTCACCTAGCTCATGTGCCCCTAACTTCGGCTCTTTTATGCTGTTCTTAGGTTATATATTCGATACAGCTGGACATGAGCTAAAAGCACAATTACACTAATTGCCACCTGACATGGGTAAGCAGTGAAGATGCAGCAGAAGAAACCTTAAAGTGCACTAAAAATCTCTGTTTATAACCCAGGTTATACGAAGGTTAGTGCAGCCCCAATGCTGCCTCATCTCAGCTATGGTTACCAAGCAGAGCTCATCAGTCCAGAAAGCAAACATGAGAGAAAGGACAAATAGGAGGTCAGAAAGGTGCAGAGAATATGTCAACACTGTGTAGAAAAGCAAGTAAAGAAAAATATTACAGCAATACTGAAAACACTGGAAGTTTATTATGGTGAGACATTTCAATGAGATAAAAATTATTAATTATTACACAAAGTAAGAAATGGAAAGGAAAAGATATAATAGGAGCTTCTGTTTTCCATGTTCATAAAAATTACTTTTAATGAAATTTAAAACCAGAATTAAAAATAAAAACTCTGCATAAAGCAGTTACAATGTGGAAAAATCATTACTATGAGAATTTACGCTGACTGCAAAAATGAGCATGTTAGTGTGAATAACAGAAGTATCCACTCTAACTGGCCTTAATGTTTAAAAATGAGAACCAAATGTTTCCAAGCAGAAGCCTATCTGAAACTAAAGAGTTATGCTAACTACTGTGAGACTTTGCTACATCCCCTTACTCAGTTCCTGCATCTTCCTCAGGAGCTGTCTCACACTGGACGCTGCTGACAATTGGATTCAGAAGATGCTTTTAATATGAACTTGAGAAGTATGTACTGTCTTATAGAGACAAAATGCATTGAGAGAGGAAATATTTAGGGATTGATTCAGAGCTTACTATCTTCCTTAAGAGTAAACTTCTTCTACTGAAGCTGGAAGTTTTTTATTCCCTAGCTGTTACATATTTGGATGGCAGAGGCCCTGTTCCCCCATAGAGGAAGAGGATAAAAATTCATCTTCACTAGCAATCATCTGTAGGGAACATGGATGTGAAAAAAATATTTCAGCAACATAATAGTCTCTGAAGCATGCTGATTTAGCTGACTGGGATCTGACAATGGGTTAATTTGCAGAAGTCATTTATGAGAATTATGTTGCTTATTGGTCAGTAATTTGACATATTCTAAGCACATATTGTATTCCTTTCTGTGCCTGTGAAAAATTCTACCAGAAACATGAGCAATATTCTTGATTGAAGAAAAATTACACATATGGCATCCATGTGTACACAGCAGTGGAATCATTAATACCAATGCTTTACTAAGACTTGATAGTGATGGAACACTTGCACGTGCTGTTACTAAACAATGATGCAATCAAGAATGTACCAGCTCTCATGGGTGTAAGGCTTATAAACATTTGCGTAACAGGCACTTCTATTTTTCTCACTGTGATTAATGCAAAGATGATGACTAAAGGCAGAATTTGCTGCTATTTCTCTTTTAGTATGAATATCCTTAGTGCTTAAAAGCTCTTTTGCTTAAAAGTATGCTTTATTGAAATTTCTGTACACGTACTAAATTAGCTTTAACACTTTAACATGACAAATAGGGGTTATTACAAAGCAATAGAGCACTCTGGCATTCCATTTCAATATAAAATGAACATAATTACAGTAAATTTTGACTTTACCATTTTGCAGCAATGGAGGCCTGCATCCCTTACAGAACAACTAGTACATTTATTTTCCATGGTGTTTTTTATGCTAACTTTTGTTTCCAGAGGTAAATTTTTCAAGCATTATAAAGTGTTATAAAGCATTATGAAGTAAATAATCTGATACTTTTTTTAAAAAATGAATATATTCTTCACAGTAAAAGATAAACAAGTGTAACACATATATCTAGATAAAATAGATTGGAAAATGGTATTCTTACCAAAGGTCTAAGTTCTGGATGAGTCAAAATATATCCATTGTTTGTAATTGCAAAAGCATATCCGTGAATGCCTAACTGTAGGAGTAAATGAGAAAGAAATACTAATTAGCACGGTCTGCAGTAAATTCTTGAACAAAAAGCAGGCAAACATTCAGTTATCCAGGGCTTAAAGATAGTATTCATAACACTCACTCACATAATATTTCATTATAATACATGCAGAGCTTTGATCCCTGACATTTTTGCAAATGAGAACCTGCCACTGTGATGAATTCAGTATACAGCACAACTTTTAAATGTCACAGACACATTTTGTTATCTAGGACACCCACTTCTATGTACCTTGGAGTGAATTAGATATATGCTTGTACACAGCATGTCATATACAACGTGTGTCAAAGAAAAGGTATGCTGACACCTTCACACATTCCCAGGAGCAGCTAGGTTTGGTTTACCTCACTTGTTCAAGCAGTGTTGTAAAAGAACCATTTAAAACAATGATGCTGGAAGAACAGTTACACTAATCAAGCAGAGGCCTGCCATAGGTGATATTTACATTTAGCTCTCTATTAATTCAAATTCATTGGGAGACACAGAAGAAGGCATGCACCTACAAAGAAACTCATGGAATTTACATATTTGTACCAAATGGAACTTTGGGTACAAATCATATTTTGATCATATGAGAGCAGTGAAATGCTTTATGAAGCCTAACGGGATATGTGATCAAATTTAACACTGTCCTTATTTAAATAACAATATGCCTTTTAACAATATGCCCATTACACAGTTGACTGCACCCACTGAGTGCCTGGATGTACCTTCGTATCATTCATGTGGTCATTAGAACATCTCTTCTTAGTACAATAATGATGCTAATATAGAATCTTTCTGCAGCTTCCGTGTGTAACTGCCTTCTACCATGGTGAGGTCACACTTGTTATGCCTCCTCACTCAGTGCTTTCCAATTGTGAAACAAATTAATATGATGTCCCATAGAGCTGTGAAACTACTCATTGTGAATGTGATTCAGTTTCAGTACCCATACCTTTATGTGAGCATCTTGATTTGTTGAGGTTTCAAAACAAAGCAAATGAAAACCCACAACCCAGAAGTATTTTGCTTTGAAATTTGCTCCACGTTTCTCCCTGCCAACAAACTTTTGAAAACATAATCCTTCCCTTGTTCCCTATGAACAACCTAGCTGAGCAAAGAGCAAACAGCAAACTGTCCTCATTCAGCAATGTGCCTTACCAAATGGTTTAAATTCAATTCAAGCTTTTTTTTTGTTTTGTTTTTTGTTTGTTTTTTTTTTTGCTTCCTCAAACTTTAGTTCATTCTTAAATGCTTTGCTGAAGTGGGTCCTCAGGAATTTGTCTGGCATAAAGCAATGTAAGAAAGGTCAACAATCATTTCTAAGGGATAAATAGGACAGCAAGTCTATGGGCTTCTGTAATTTTCTTGGAATATACAACAGGGTATTACATTATGGCAAGGTCACAGAGGAAAACATGCCAGGTAGATTTATACCATATCTGTCTGTGAATGATTGTATATGGTCAACTGTATCTCCTATAGAGAAGATTGTTTCATAAATTAGCAGTTTTCCTAAAGCAATAAACTGTGAAAATAACAGAAGGTGATATGTTCTTGGCATCTCTTCATAAAGGACAGAGAACCAAAATAATAACAGTGAACATATTTTACCTATTACAGTATGACAAGTGAGCTAGCTGTTGGCTAAATATCAGATCTTGAGTATAACTGCCCGTGTTGATAACTGCAGAATGATGTTCAAGCAATGGAAGTTGAGTAACAAAACAAATGTGGGTGGTACACTTCACAGCATAAAAAGTATTTGGTAATTTGAAGTATACCAGCATAGCAAGGATAGTATTTGTTGTGTGTTGTGCAATACATGACTATACACTTTGCACATAAAATATTTTGGTTTGAGAGAGTACTGCTTACAGCTGTGCTGCCACTTCAGAGTTTGAACTCTCTAAATGACAAACTGATTGAGAAACGAAAAAAATTTGTAATGGTAAAATGCCACATGAAAAGTAAATCCAACCCTACCTTATTAAGAACAAACTCCCACTGACATCTGGGGAAGTTTAGTCTGGAAAATGACTGCTGAAAATAGCTCATTGTTATTATTCATCTTCCTCGGTATAAAACCCATCTCATCCAAGCTGAGAGAATTCCAGGTCAGCAGAATTCTATTTCCAACCAATCATTTTATATCCCTGTGTGAATTTTATTTCACATACTGCCTCTACAGGAATGGGTCCCAGGGGTGATTATGCTCTTGCAATTGCACGGTCTTTTTACTGTTCAGAAATGTTTATGGTATGTGAGACTGGAAGTTATAACTCAAATGATTTCACTAACTTAATTGTACTGCATGATATTGGTGCCTCTTGTAATAATCTTCTCTTGCATTACATTCCACAGTATAAAATGTACTTTCAAATGGTATCATATTCGGAAACATGATTGTATAATACTTCCTCAGTAAACTAAGTCTTTAAAAATATTATATCATATGAATAAACCAGAAATTTTAATCTCCTTGCCTATCTTCTCCTTTTCTGAATCACTCTGAATAAATCTGCTGTGATACCTGTCATTCTGGGCCCACACTCTATGTTTTTGTATTTAGAATATGTCCAAATCTTACAGAAAACTTCTGAATAATCTCTCTATGATTTGGTCTTTATTATGTAGCCATGAACAGCCAGGCTTTCATCAGTCATACCTTCAGTTACCACAACACTGTTTGTCCTTATCATTGCATATGAAACTTGTTTTACCCTTAGTACATTGGAAGTTGACACCAAAGATTATTTTCAGAGCTCCAGATTTAGCATGTATAATCCTTTTTCTCTGCCATCTCTTAGTGATTCTGCATACGCAAATGGTATAACTTCAGTTGTGGTTAACTAACTTCAGTGGTTCCTGTATTGAGATTGTACTGTTATTTATCCTGACCTGGAATGCCCCTCTTCACGAAGTCCTGATATCAAGGCATCACCTGCTGCATTTTCTCACACTCTGCAAACTTTTTCCCAGATGGGACAGCCTTTCTGCTTTGTGTTTGCATAGTGTCTCTCCCAGTGGGATGTAAGTTCCAAGAAATTATTGCCATACACCTTATAAATATTATTCTCTTTATGTATTTTTTTAAAATCAAACTCTTATATAATTTAAACCACCAAATTGTGGCACATTGATCTACTACATCATTTGCAAATTGCCAGTGTATTAAAATTAGAATTAAAGTGGATAGAATTAAAATATGCTTTGCTTTTGTTGTTTATTTTTTGTCTTGAAAAACCAAATATTCCACTAGAATTTGTCTAGAAAACATTCATTTAATTTTGTGACTAAAACAGTACTACAGTAATGCATTTCAGAGATACAGAAGTAATGAAATACCAACCCGACATATCAAATTTAAGTGAAAAGTAATTATATCTTTGTATATTCTTGAAACTGAGTTATAATTGTTTCACAATAGATGAAGAGCTGCATGTTTTGCAAATTTTGTTTAAAAAATAAATTATAGTAGAATTTTTGCTGACTTTGGAAAGCTATGTAGAGAGAAAATACCTATTAAAGGCTGGGTAGGAGAGAAGAACCAACCACTTTAGTTGGGTAGTTGCTGAAATGCACTCCTTGCTCTAATTTAGTTTGGTACAGGAAGGATACAGAGACAGGAATCATAAAGGCAATATTTTTGCATGATTTACATACAAAGTTATTCAAATCTTCAGTAGTAATTTCTTGCTATTTTTTGTGGTGTTCTAGTTATATTGGGTGGTTGAGTGGCTTCTTTTTTTTTTTTATTAAAGGTGATGTATATTATCCTTTAGAGCATACTGTGACCTGCAAAAATTTGAAGACATACATTAATTTTGGCAGGAAAAATTGGCTATACAAAGCTAAAATTCCTCAGGAAAATGGGTGACAAAATAGAGCTATATGTCAGTATAAACATAGAATTGCCCTCTAGTTTTCAATTTCAGGTAAATTTGCATAAAAATATGCTAAATAGATTATATTATATCACATATGCTGAGTAAAAATGACATACCAACATTTGTAAGTTACCTTGTACTTTGGAATAGCTTTTAAAAGTTCTTTAACTGGGACGTCTGTACCAACTACTCCCAGGAGAATTCCTTTTGACCTCTGAAAAGAACAGTAAGGCACGTATTGAGAAGCACATTAGTAATTAACGTTCTCACCACTAATTTAACATTATAGCTACTCCACAGAAGTGAATAGATAACAGAGAGATTATTTAAAAGGTGGGGAAGGAAAAGGCTGGTACTGTTAATCCAATCAAGCAGTCATTTAGTCAGTAATGGTGTTTTTTTCTACTTTATCTGTAATTCAGATAGAAAAGGCATTCAAACTTTCTATAGTTAGTGAGTTCCTCTACAAAAAATTTCCTCATGCAAAATAGTTTCCAATTAAAAAAAAATTGGCTAAAAATGTGTTACTCCATTCAAACTTTATCCTGTCACGTGGAAGGCATAAGAGAAGGTCTAAGCATAAAGTATGCAAAATTTTCTTTAATAAAGTCTTAAATTAACAAAAGTAAACAGATATATATATGTACAAGTAACAAAATTCTGGATCTTCACAATAGAAGCCTATCAGTACAAAGAAGAGAAATGATGTGGATTACTTGCTGTAAGAAGATAACATAGAGGAAACAAAGTACTATTTCCTAAGTCCTTCTCTTAGAGGTAGGGTTTTATTATTTTATTAGGATGTCCACAGTACGGGTTATTTGGAATTCTTTGTCACATTTTTATACTAACAAAAAGATAATAACTTTAGACTAAATAAGAGGAAAACAACAAAAATTTACAGAGCAGGCTAAAATTTTGTCAGATTCCTAAGAGTAACTTCCCAGCAGTCAACCACACGACAGGAACAGTCTGAGTACTTACAGTCTCATTTTGCTTACTAAATACCGGCATGGCAACAGTTGTCATCAACACCAATCCCTGATCGTCAGCAAGCTATATTTAAAAAAGAAATATTATCTTTAAGAACCAAGGAATAATTACAGGCGTGACTGCATTTTTCAATTACATTTTCTTCATTTAAGTGAGAGAAAGCAGTTTATCTAAATGATGCTTATCACTTTAGAATTGCAGTCACTGCAGCTCAGCCCCACCCTGCTCTATCTCAACTATATCAGCTCTGCCCACCCCACCATCTGGACTGGCAGGAAAGATGCCTCTTCTTCATTCCTATTGCAGTATCCCATGAGAGACACAAAGGGGCTGGAATGTGGATTGTGGAAGCAGCATGTGCAGTAGCAAAGCAGCTGGAGCTCTGTTCCACATCTTTCCCAGTGTCAGCTATGCCAAGATTGCCTTGGGTTGTTTTCTCCCAGCAAGGAACAAGAGGTCATGAGTTGCATGCACTTTATTTCTGGTTCAGATTGAGATCTCATCAGCTAGCACTGCAACAGAAAGGATGATCGCCAGTTTGGATCCCAGGAGCATCTTGGCTCCATCCGGTTTCAGTTTGCTGGACTAAGTGGTGGCATGAAGTATTAGCTGATGCTGCACTTTAGGTTGCAACATATTTCTTCAGTTTAGTAAGAAAACAGATCTCCTGATCTTGGTTCCATTCAAGAGAAACATGCAAAATGTTTATCATTGGCCACAGCAGAGTGGTTTTGCTCAGTCTATTGTCCCTTCATGCTCTCTGGCCACACTATATCTCTGCCATAAGGCAAGTGTTAGCTGTCATGCTCAAGGAACAAGAACTGCTCTGTGTGCTTGTGGATCTTCATCAACTACATACGAAAGATAACTCAAGGAGGAAGTTGGGAGCTTCCATTAAACGCTTTCTGCCACTATAATTTTGGAAGACATTTAAAGTTTAAAAACTTTATCCTACGTTTAAAAGTGTGACATATCCAGTTACAGTCACAACTTTACTGTGATTTATAATCTGTAGGGACAATTTAGTTCTGCTGAGTTGCATCTTTGTTTTGCCAAACATACAAGAAAAGGGAGACAACCTTACTGAAAAATTTTGGAGGTGAGAGTCATACCAATTGCAATAGTGACATGCTCCTGCTGCTGCTCCATCAGTATCATATTTTCTGTACTTAGGCAGTATTTTAGAACACTTTTTTTTTTTGAGAATTTGTGCATTTTTTTTTCCTAGTAATACTTTTTTTTTTATTTTTTTTAACGAAGCAATAGCTATCAACTCTCTAAATTTTCAGAACACAAAGCCCATACATTGTTCCCACAATATTTTATGAATAATGCTTCACAGTAATAAATCAGACAAGGAAAATCTAGAACATTACATGTCTTGCAGCTCCCAATCTGTTTCAGGAGGCTTTCAGTTTCCCAAATAAGTATGCTTTCTGAGGCACGGCACTATCTTATGGTGAGGAAGAATGTTTGCAGACATCAGACAAACCACAAATGAGTTTTAGGATCAAGGCTTACATCTGATAAGGAATCAATAGGGACATGAGGTGGAACCAGCTCATGATCATGTTGTATTATTTGTTTTCCCTTTTAAGAAATACATGATTTCCAGTCCTGATACAATACTTGATCTATTAAACAATAGTAAATCATTAAGAAACAAACAAAAGAAATACCAACCCAACAAAACACTGAGGGTCCAGGGGTTGCATTAAAAGCAGCTGAACTAGCCCAAAAATGTACTCTCTTTGGCTAGCATAGTACAGTTAAGCACACTGACATGATTTGTATGGAAAGAAGCCTTCTTTGGTATCGATGTCCAATAGTCCTGAACACATGTACACAGGGAATTGAAAAAGCATTCTGCTGATTATGGGGTGACATCTTGGAGCGTTTAGAGATTTTATATGATTGCCCAGGGTTGTTCATCTCTGACATTATGCATTTGTCAAGTATCGTTACAGTATTATTTTACATTGAGCCTATTTACTCTCAAGGGATTACTAGAAACAATTTATCAGACAGGATGCCAGCCAAGGGACATGTCAGAAAAGTTTTAGGGTGTTTGAAATTCTTTTAAATGGGGGAAAAAGAATAGTATGGAGTTCCTGGGAAATTCCAAATGGACAGATCATGAACTCTTAAAAGTAACTATGGAATCAGGCAGAGAATTATTGCCCTGTAATTGTGATGTATGCAATTATCTACAACTGCTAATACAATCGTTTTTCTGAGGTGAAATTTTATTTTTTTGATATGTTTTTGACTTTTTTTTTTGGTAGATGGGCAGGTTGTTGGCCACTTCTGTAAGTGGAGTCAGCAAATAACTGGATGATAGATTATTCATCTCAGGGATGTTTCATCGAGTTATTCACTTATGCAGCAGCATTCACTTCTGTTGGATAGTGAGGAGCTATCTCTTGAGGGAGAGGACAACTTTGTACCCTGGGCAATGACATTCTGACAGAAGTACTTTGAAATAGTAGAATGGTAGCCACTGGGTATTACTGCTAGGGCAGATAGTGCTCGAGTCAGCGAATAAACTGCAAAGGAAGCCATGATCTAGGAATTCTGCATTGTTCTTTTAAAGTCTGACAATTTCTTACGTATAACAAAACTCTGCAATAGCTAATGCCAATGTTCAAAAACTTAGTAACTCTAGGGGGAAAAAAGGCAAACAAACAAACAGAAACATTCTCATCACTGATAAAACTTCCTATATTGCTTACATTCTGAACAAGCATTTATTACTGATATTTCTGGACTTGCTAGGAATATTATTATTTTTTACTTTTTTGCATCATCAGCAAATACTTAATTAGAAGTTAACATTTAAAGGAAAATATTAGATATCACAAATTCAGAATAACATATAATCACAATGTTTCTGAGTGGCTGTTCTTATTTCAGAATTTCATATTACTTTGCAATAATTAGTAAGAGTAATACATTATTTAGTTACTCATTTATCATTCTTCTCCCTAGAAGAATATGTAGACAATCCTTATGATTTCCAAACTTATCTACTGGGCATCACAAAGTCATAGTCTCAGAAAACAATCACATAGGGACATACAAAAGAAAATACTCTAACCAAATATTTCTTACTGGAAACCTCTTTAGGTATAATTATTTTTGACCCATAAGCACAATGTGCCTGCTTCTAAGCAGGTAACAACTCATTTATACATAAGAACAGAGATTTTTAGTGCTGTTGGCAAATACATAGAATGATATTCATCTGAATATAATGAAACGATGTCATCAGTTGGGTGGTTAGGAGTTACATACAGTAAAGAACCCTAGGGAATGACTGAAACCTGAAGCAATGTACATTTAACTTCTCAGTTTCTAACTAGACTATACCTTATCCAGTCTCTTTGGAGAAACTACTCTAATAGTTACTGCTATTTCTATGAAGATATGCTTAATTTGGCATAATATTTCCTCACTCCGAGGATTCAAAACTCTGTTCTAAGCTGACATGGATCATTGTTACCAACCTCAACATATTCCAGAGGATGGTAGTTTTCTCAGGAATTAGGTTGAGTATGACAAATGTATATTTTCACAATATTACATTGGTTATTTATATGGTTTCTACTGAAACAAGATGTTGCTGGTGGATTGATTTTGTTCACAAGTAAGGATGAATTTGGACTCAAATGTTGGAACTTCATCTAGTTTAATATGCAGAGCCACTAACAACTCTACTTCCTTCTAGCACACTGAGAATTCCATATTTTTTTATTCTCCTCCACTACTGTATTGCTTTTTTCCAATGTTTAATCATGTTTTTTTACAAATCAAAGTAGTAATAAGTCAAGTTTCTTTCTGTTTCTTCAATGGTTAATAAGAGTTTTAAGTTATTTACCTGGGACACCACATTAGTTAACACACACAGGTCTGGTTGACACCAAAGCCCCATCTCTTTCTTAGCAGCATGTCAGTTACTACATTCTCTTGTTTTCTCTTTATTGTCTTCAAGTGGTCACTTAATAGCTCTAGAACAGTGGAGTCATCTTCATGCTTAATGCAAAATTCTGATTATGTGCAGTATGGCACTAAGTATACTTGTCCTTTCAAATTCCCCTTAATCTCTTAGATATTTATTTCCCATTGAATAGAAAGGAGATTCTGTTTTTCTAAAGACCAGTGTATTATGTTTACATGAGCCTTACATATTTCAAAACAAACCCCCACATTTACCTTATCACACAGGAATTCCACAGACATTTTCTTCAAGAAAGTTTTTCCATAATTTGCAAGCATGGAGAAAAAAATATGGAGAAATAGGCTGCCCCATAAAACAGAGTGGTCGTTTAGAAAACAAAACAAAAAAATAACCTAACGTTCATTTAACTTTCTTGCAGTTCTCTGCTGTTGCATTTTAATTAAGGACTGCAGCTAATGAGTGCAGCAATCAACATCTCCCATTTAGTGTACAGGCAAGAAGAGTTGCAGCAAGCTGCACAACTTGTGGAGAAAATGTTAGTAGCATTCATATCTATTATTGTTACTTTGGGTTTACATACTGTGCAATGATGATAATGAAGACAGGCTCTGCTAGTGAGGAAACAGTCACTGTCTCCTGAGACAGAACAAGAACCAAAGCCCATATCCTTTTTATAGATATTACTACGGATTCTTCAAAGAAAATATGCAGTGTTTTTTTCAATTTACCAGGCTATTAAGTGACATTTTAAAATTCTGTTAAATAAGAGTATTCCCTAATTTTTACTGCTAGCTGAAAGATGCAAAATAAGCTATATACAATTTAATTTAAATGAATCAAGTTTGAAGGAGCAATTCTGAATTCTGTTGCTAATTTTTGAAAAATGCTTTGTCACAGAAAGGAAACAAACTTTGAGTTTGTAAACTTATAGTGGTTTGTATATTCAGAGTTTAGATTTTATATTTTAAATTATCACAGTGCATACCAGAGTGTCTAGAATTTTTCACTGTATTATAAAGAAAATTATCCAAGAAAATACTTGATCTAAAAGTTCAAAAAAAATCTATTTTCATAAAGTCTATTAAGTCTATAATTTACATTGTGAAATCCTAGCAGGCCTGTTCAGCTCAGAAGTGCACTTTCATAGTGCTAATTTAACCCCAATAAAAATTCCTAGACATATTTCTAGTCTCCCTAGATATATGTTGTTCCTCCTAAATTCTTCACCAGCCCACAATAACAGCTTTGATTTCCACAAAACTCAATTGACTCACCCACCTTCTGAAATGTAGAAACATTTCACAGACTGTCCTATTTACAGGGCAGATTTTAAATTTGGAGTTAAATTTAGAATTAAAATATATATATATGAAGAAGCAAGCTCAGGAGGCTGAACAGAGGCATCTTAGCAAGTATTTGAGCAGAGTTGTGTAGCTATACTGACATAGGAAGCAGTGGTCTCTGGGCTTTAAAGGAAATAGGACTTAAGAGAGTAGTGCAAAGAAATAAGTCTGTTAGCCTACACAGCCATATGCCCTATGCAAAAGCTGAAAAGTGGGGAAGGACATTACTAGATTCAAAGGGACTGAAAACTAGGTGAAAATCTGGGGCATCGGAACACTGAAAACTTTCTGACAAGGTGTCAGTGTTGAAAGTGCCTGCTACAATGTTGAAACTTTATCCATAGGGATGTACTTGAAATCTGAGTTTCATGCAGAGGTTTTTTTTCTTCAGTACCTTGAATAACCCTATTGCCTTCCCAGTCCATCCCTCTTCTTCCTTTCCCCACTCTGCATAGCCTTTTTTCACCTGGCATCATCTTCCCTTCAGACTGATGAGTAGGGTCATCAGATAGGCTGGTAGCAATAGGGAATTGGAATCTGACCATTTAATTGTTTTATGTAGGCTACTGGAATGAGAAATAGCTATTATTTTAGCTTAGATATAAATTTTGGCCTGGGATCATATAGGAAGCTCTGTGAGTGTTTAAAGTTACAGGGATATTTCTATGGTTAGTTCTACAGAAGTAAAACACTAAAAGCCATCAGTTTAAAATGTTTACTTGGTTAAAATTGGCAAATTGTTAACTCAGAGCTATTAAATACCAAATCATTTGTTGAGGAGTGAGAGAAAAACATTTGGAGACTAAATTTAAGATCCTGTTTAACATGTATATAGAAATCTTAATGCAGTTTTCTGAATGGGTGACGCAACTTTATATACACTATAAAATTGAAAGATAATAACATCTCAGCCAGAAACAGAAACAAAGAAATAATAAATCAGGGTCAAAATGTTTACTAGATGATTATTTTGTATTTCATTAGATTCAATTTAGCTTCTATAATTTCATAAAAATGCTAAAATTACTAGCCATGCACTTCATTGAAATTGCAGCTTTGCAAATTTTTTGTTTTCTATTCCCAGTGACAGTCAATTCAACACTTCAAAGTATAGGAAGGTAAATGATGCAGGGAATGGTAAATGATGCTTCCAAATGGCTGAAAGATGATGGCATCAGGATAAAAGGAGGGCAAAGCACTACTTACAGAAGTTAAGGGATAACACAGAAAGAGAGAAGAAAGCTGTCAGGAATTTTTGGGCAACAAACATCAACAAAACATTTCTCTTTGGAGGAAATACGATTCTATTCATGAGAGAACCACTAACAAAAAAATTCTATGTTCCTAAACACAACTATGTGCTTCTGATTTATGTGCCTAATTTATTCAGTTCTACCTGTTCCTATAAACTCAGTAGAACAAAGCATCACAGCAGGAGAAGGGCAACAGATTTGAGTCCTGCTGCGTTTGTTCAAGACAGTAAGGAAAGCTTTCCTGCTAGTAAACCAAACACCTTTTTAAGCTATTAAAAAGGAATAGCTTTTGTTCATCCATGAACACAAATGCTGCTTTTCAAATGTGTTTCAATAATAAAAATCAGTTCAGAAGCCAAAGTGAAAAAGTAAGAAAATTGCTAAATTTGAGTTATGAGTTCATTATTATTATTTTCATTTTCACCGCCATGTAGAATGGTTATCTAGAAAGATGCAGAAAAACAGTATAGATGTCATATGATATACTCATTTATTGATTTGTCTGGATAGTGACACTCTTTTAGACTCACTGGGTATTCCTAGACATATTTTCTTATGAAAGATATATAATTGTATTAAATCAGCACCTTCATCACCTGAAATTATGGTGGTCTTCTTTTTATTATCATTAACTTTAATATTTTTAATTTGTGGCATTGTCTACTTTAATTATAGGGAATATAGCAAAGTTCCTTTCAGGACAAATATCATGCTTCAACAGACATCCAACTTAAATTCCTCTTACTTCATTACATCTGTGCTCCAAATCTACTTTGTCAATCATTTGTTATTTAACTGTCAAAGACAGACTAGAACCTATGCTCTTCAAAATTGATAGCTAATTACCACAGAACATTGACTAAACACTGAGAAGACTGTATCCAAGTGTCTCATATAAAAGACATAACATTTCATCAAGATGACCAAGTATTTATAATGGATATAAAACATTAAAGGTAAACTTGGAATGCCACATTTTTCTATCAGATCACAAGAAGATTAAAGTGAATATGTTTAGAGAGACATGACTGTTTGAAATGTTTATAGAGAAAACATTTGCAAGATGATACATAGATTCCAACAAATATACAGCGTAAGTTCAGACACCATATGGCAAAACATGTACACTAGTGACTAAGTCATTCATACAGGCAAAGGTTTATCAGTGCTGTGTTGCTTCCCTTCACCTTACAGATAGGGAGATAGAGATTCTCTGGCTTGGGAAGTGTTTGCCACATTCTGGCTTGCTAGAAGAAAACTTGGATATTAAGCTATATTTTCATGTGGCATCATGGGAGAAAATTTTGGCTTCTATTAACTGACAATTAGACTTTTCATTGGTTCATGTATGGTTGTGGCAAACTCTTGACCAGTTTAAGACTGAACAGCACGCCTCTGTAACTGGAAGCTGACCTGAAACCTCAATGCACTCAACTGAACTTTTAAGGTTTGAACGGTGTCGTAATAAACTCAGGCAGGGATATGTGAAAAATACAGTTATGAAGCATTCGTTCGGGTTTAGTTTGTTGAAGAGCAGGGAGGAGTGAATTTAGGTTTTGAGCCAAAAACTTTGGGTCTCATTAGCACACTGCCACTGAGACACTCTGCAAGGGAATCCAAGAGAAAACACAGACTCAAATAAGGTAGGATCCAGGGATAGGGGAGAAAACTCCTAGAGAAGTTTTCATAATCACATATAAAGTAGCCTCATAAAGATCAGTCCACTAGGAACAAGGTAAACCTGTCAGCGAGAAATAACTATCAGCATTTCCTGCCTCAAAGACTACAGTCTTTACATAACTAGCAGGCTATGTTTATGAAGATGTTTATTCTTACCTGAAGTTACCAGAAGACCTCAGAGACTACTTTTATCTGTCGCCCTCCATTCATTCCTTTCCATCCCTCTCCTTTCTCAACATGAAAGTATACGTTATGGCACACACATATGAAATATGTGGCTATAGTTCTGCATCGATTTCCTCAAGGGTAACACATTGAAAATTGATGCTCATGGCCTTCCACAAAAGCATTTTTTTTATCATATTGAAATCTAGAACTTGAATAATCTATATCAGAACATTATTGAATAGCTCAGAAATGTAGACATTACAATCTAAAATACAATATCGCATGACACTAGACAGCAGCCTGACATAATTTTGCCCATCAGCATATTTTAATCTCACCCTGTTTCTTCTTTCTGTAAACTCTAAGGAGAAGCATTAGGCATAAACAAGTAGGTTAACATGAATAAGTCAAAGTTAGCCAATCTTTTAGTACTTCTACTTGTCCAGGAAGCTGTAAACAAAAAAACCTTAATTCGTCTATTTACAGAAGAAAAAAAATAATAGCAACAACAATTTTTGTTACCATATTGTCACATTTGCTAGGCTCCAGAGCACACAAAAACAAACTACTGATGTAGTCCAGTGTCATAGACTACCATATTACCTACAGATTTAAAGCAGGACTTTCTGAGATCCGTGAGCAAGGAAATTTCAAACACATATTGCACTATACAATTACATGTTTGCATGTTCAGCTTTCTTCCTTTTCAATTAAAAAGTGCATTTCCATTCTAAAGTTTTGGGGTCAGTGGATGTCCCATCCCACAAAAGCTAGACAGATCATTTGACCTATATCTTTTATTCAAAATTCAACTTTTATCATCATTCAAAGACTGTTAATAATAGTGCTTTTAAATTTCTATGACATTGCATATTAGGAGTGCTTTATCTAGAATGAGAATTAATTGAATAAGTGGGCGTTGCTATTACCCAATATATTCAATTAAGTTTTTCATTTCAGTGCTTCAAATCACAACCCACAAAATAGCATCTAGGTTTTCTGTTTTCTGGAAGCTTGAATTTTATTTGTGAATTTTACAAGAATGAGGGAACAGGCATCAAGCACTTCTTAGATTTTGCCACAATCATTGTGCTTTCATGATGTGCAGAGGTGACTGGTAACATACCATATCAATGCAGAAGTTGTTTAAAAAGCATACTATATGAAAACTGCTTGCAACCTATTAGAGAAGTCAAATGTCAGATGTATTCAAAGAGGTGTTGATAGATACAGTGGGGAGCAGTGAAAGGGTACCAGCTATAACATGGGTTCTGCTGTCTCTATATAGAAATAAAAATGATCTAGATATGTTTCACATACAGTAATGGGTTGAATTTATTTTTTTTCTTATTATTACTTCAAATTGTTGATAAAATAACTTCCCTGCTGCTTTCAACTTGTAGGCCACTGTACAGCTATCGTGTTCAAATAGCTCATGTGTTTGAAAAGCTGCTCTCAGCAAGTACCTTAGTGGGCCATAATGCATTGCTTTGACATCCAGAGCCCCAGTACAGTGAGCTGTTTCACTGATCACTACTGTACCATACTCACGACACCATGGAAACATGAAGGACTGGTGATTACTTTGAATAACTAAAGTCTGAGTAAAATATTTTACCTTTTGAGCCTGAGGGAGCTGGAAAACAACAAAATAGGATAAGCAATCATTATACATTAAATAAATTTGATCAGCTACTTCAGCTGTTGTATTCATAAAAACACAAATGTAATAAAAACAAAGTATAAAAGAAAGTTTCCAAGGAAACAAACTTTACACTGAGGGTTTATATTAACTTAGTTCATTTTTAGGCAGCTTCTCTGCTAGGTATCACAAAAGCACCATGCAACTTGTTAAATACCATGCTACTAAGAAACACATTGTTTTTTCATCAGATATGGTATCACGTTTGAACTGTGAAGTAGTTCCATCTTGCTATCTTTACACAAATAGATGGTTTCACTTTAAAACCAGTCATTCTTTGTAAAGAACTAAATCTATAGTTATTAAGAGTGAAATGGACATTAGGAGAAGTTTTTTGCATTAAAATAGGTTGGATTCTCAGGAAAGAAAAATGAAATGATAGTAGTGCCTGTCTATGCAAACATTCTATCATATATGCATACTACACAACAATGTATGCATAGAAGAACATGTCTGTAGTGTAACAACTATGATTATACACACATATATGCAAATACAAGGTGTTTATGCATATATAATTATTCACATGACATGTTCTTAAGTGAGATTACTCTATAACTGGTTGATGCAACGTATTTACAGTAACAACTCACACAACTCACAAAAGTTATGGAGAGCAGGCATTAGACTCCATTACACTCAAACACCTTATTTATCAGAGTTGAAAATGAGTTCTGATTCCACTTTAGGGAAAAAAAAACAAAAACAAACAACCTCATGCTGATAATGGTGAGGAACTTAGAAAAATAAACTATTATCATCACAGTATGTTTTTATTTTTTCAAAATTCTTTTCCTCTTACTTTCAGTATCATAGAGAATTTCACTACACGCAGCAATTAAGCTTTGAGCCAAATCCACCTTCTCAAAAATTCCCATTTTCCCAGAAAAACTGTTTCTTTTTTTATTAACTAATGAGTTAATACCAGATGCCAAAAGACCTTCAGGATCTCTAGAGAACTTCCAATAGACATTTCTCTATTTTTTTCTTTTTCTTTTTTAAATACCATCTTCTTGTATAACACATGCTACAATCATGAGCATTCTTTCATTGGAATCTACATAAGGATAGCTGCAATAAAGAACAATATCCAAATTTCCAACTTCAGAATAAATTTCAAAGAACTCTACAGTTTGCCCAAGCCACTACACATAATGAACTCAGATGTCTTCGTAATCAGAGAATTTGTACATCACAATCTACAAAACAGTGTTTAAAGTACAGTGAACATATCTGAGGCAACATATGCGTACTAGCTACAGGAATATCATCACAGAAATTTTCCCTCCAGATAACATTCAAAGTAAATTAAAAAACTTCAAGTCCATATACAGTGGTGATAGGTTTAAGATGGCAGTGGGGAAATGTAAGCTGAATCCTCATACAAATACTAGTACTGCATGATAGAATTTTTACCAATTGTTTTCAGAACTTGAATTTACTCCTGCTTGAGTACATCATTTCAGTTACTTGTGATTTGGGCAAGTTTTGCCATTTGAAAGAGTCACAGTAAGATGAAATGCAAGTGAGGATCTCATACTGATAATTCCTACACAAACTAGACGCTACATACTTATTTAAGAAATTAGTCCTCTTGCCTTTACTGAGATTATTGTCAAAAGACCATTAATAAGAGTTGGCAAAACAGAGCTCCATGTTGTTTGTTGCTGAACTGAGAATGCCAGTCCCACTCATAGCCCTTTATAAAAATCAAGAATATTTTGTTGCCCTGAAAGATTCGTTTTCAAAACCTTGATTAAGAATAATAGGAGATTTACATTTCACTAGGCTTTTTTTCTGGGTAAGAATTCTTGTCTCTTTTCATCTAAGCTTCAAAATCCAGGTTCCCAATCTTTTCCTACAAAAATCTGTCTTTGCTCCAGCCAAATAAATCTTAATTCTGTTTTTCATTCAAAACTTGGCTGTTACAAGATCTATATGCCAGCAATTCAGTTTCATAATTGCTACAAATTCCTTTGAAATAAACCATGGAGGTTTGTCTGACATTACCCTTCTGGGAGGCCATAGGAAACAAATAATTTTCCTAATGATAACAGTAATAGCTCTCTGGTCTGTCCCTTTACTACATAGTCTAAAAATTGCCTGTTTGTGTAAAACCCAGCAGGTACCTCTGATTCCCGGGGTTTGCCTTATACCCTGCCAAGAGGTAGTTTTGCAGTAAATTGTGTGATCTTTTCCTGACCCTTAAAAAACACCACAGAATTTTTTATTTTACTTGTGCCTATGGTAAACTATGTCATTCTGGGGGCTTTCAGACACAACAGTGCCAAAGTACCCACAATTTCTATGTATTTTTCTGTTAGCATTTCTTCTTTTTAACTGTTGGTCAACAATAAAAGAAGGTACATGATTGGACATATGTCTGTTTTGTACTGGAGAGTCCAGAACTGGACACAGTATTCCCGGTGAGGCCTCACCAGGGCAGAGCAGATGGGGAGGATCACCTCCCTTGACCTGTTGGTCATGCTCTTTTTAATGACATTGATCTTAAAAGATATTACTGTTTTTACTTTATGGAAGGTTTCTCTGCAGGCTGAAATCATTTAACATACTTGAGATTTCAGCCATGTACACTGCACCAGACTCATATGCTTACTCATGTTTTCTATTGCAGAATGGCTTGTGTTAGTCCAATGTGCCCTCAGTGAATCAGTTTGTTTTTAACTGGCTACTTATGTTGCTGTAACCTGAGCCAGACTAATGCTTTCATGTGTTTCCAAGAAAAAAAGCACTTTTAAAATTCATACACAATTACAGTCTTCTCTTTTGGGTTACTATGCATTCTTCATCAATATGTGCAAGAAAACAGAAGGTGAAAATATTGTCAAATGCATTAAACAGAAAGCTATCAGTCACTCTGAAAAATGAGTTCCAAGATTCAGTGGATAATTTGTCCAGATCCACCACTTCACCACTGGTTTCTACTTTCTTTGCTCTAAATTCTATTGTGTCTATGGTTTTCTATTTGAAGAGTGAAAAATGAAAATAAGTCTGACTGGGCAAACAAGAGAAAGAGAAGTTATACGTGACATTTATATATTTTTTTCAGATTGCTACATGGTCAGTAAAGGATTTAGAATTAAGAACATATTACTTCAGTTAGTATAGATGTTGACTGATCAACAATTTTAATATCCTCAATATCCCCCTCTGAATAGCCAGTCTAAAATAGTATGAGAACAATTAATATTAATTTAATAAAAGTTTTCTGTAAATTCAGTTGCATACATCTGATTTGTTCTTTTTTTTTTTTTTAATTTATCTGATAGATCCTTATCATTTTTGACAGTCCACAGAAAATACAATGAAATAATAATGAAGATTCTGAAAGCATGCTAATCAGTGAAATCTTTCAGATAATTCAAAAGACAGTTAAGTTTCTAATGCTTTAATGGCAAATGTATTTCCAGGAAAGTGAAATATTGTGGTAAGAATTTAGGTACTATAGTTAACACCACAGAAAAAAGGAAGAGACAGCACACATCAGTGAAGCTCACCAGAGAAGGTCAAGAAACAAAGAGGAGACAGTGCATATATATGTCAGATACTTTATAGTATGGACCACATTCAATGGCATAACACAATGTAGGGGTGAATAACAGTTTTTATATTTGTAAAAACGAGATACAATGCATGTTCTGCATTCAAACTGTTTCAATTTTTAGCAGAAAATATTTGCTTCTTACTCCAATATGATTCAATGCTTCTACTTGCCATCAGATACACCATTTTAAAGTTGCAATTTTGGCAATTTTTCTTTTACAATCCATGCATTTATTCTCTTCTGTGATCTGTATAAGAACTAGAGGCATCACAAGTAATTAGGTACATACAGGAAGCATTCAGTCTCCTACTGAGACGTTCCTGATGTTAAGACTTCAGTGTAAGTACTAAGAGTGACGATAACCTGCAGCTTACTAGGCCAACATCTGTAAGAAAGATGCATTTGATATTTCAAGGGATTCAACAACAAATCTTCCTCTGTTCACATAATTGTTTTACTGTGCCATCACATATTTTGCAGTAACTACGCCAGTTCAGTCAAGGACAGAACGCACTGCATGCAAAGTATTCCAGTCAGAGGAAATGCAAATGTTGCTATGGAGAAGAGAGTCATAAAATATAGATGAAAACTATCATCCTAGCTCTTTCTTTACAAATAATTCTATAAAGACAGAAAGAAAACATACTAGCTCTTGTGAACGTGCAAAAGAGAAAACAGTATACGTTTCAGATTGGAATTAAATATCAGAATGTAATTAACAAATAGAATACTAAATAATTATATATATATATTCAAAGACTTCAAGCATTTTCTGAAATACAGTCTTCAAATTTGAATATTTTCTAATATTTTCGAATCAAATGTCTAGCAATCTTGCTGCTAAAAAGAGAATCATTAACAAAAAAAACATATCTAAAAAAGCTCAAATGTTAACTCACTTAAGTTGCACTTGTCTATAACTGCTCTCTCCACTTTGTGTTGAAGTTAAATAAAAAAAGAAAAAAAAAGGAAAACACTCCATATTTCGAGAAATATTCCTGGTTTTTCACTATAATACTGATTGATTAAACACCAGAGGTCAGTCTCCATTTTTGGAGATATTCAGAACTCAATTGGACAAAGTTCAGGACACCTTAATCCTGATCAAGCGCACCGTTGTACTAAGTGATCTTCAGGGATTCCTTCCAGACTCAACTCTTCCACGATTCTATGCCCATGATTCTTATTATTGCATAAACTAAGTGAATTATTTCCCAATAATAAATAAATAGATAGATAGATAGATAGATAATACAAATAAGCTATGCAGCTCATGTTTGATTAAACAGAACAAATTCATGAAATAAGACTAATTCCAAATTTCGATTTAAAAAATGTTGGATTCTTGCATATGCTTAAACTAAGTAAGAACTGTTTTACTGTTACTTGCTAGTGAAAAATAGATGCTCATACTTCTTTTTCTAAACGCAAACTACATTATGTATAAGCATTACTATATTTAGATTTTCATATAAAATTATTTTTATAACTATTATCTTACCTGTTACATAGCAGATATTTCCTTCCCAATCAAAACCTGTGTAGACATTCATGTATGGAAGTGGAAGAGTTTTCAAAATAGAGCCAATTTCAAATAATTTCTCTTAGCTATTTTGAAGTGTTTACTACACTACTTCTTTTATAATGATCTCAGCATTAGCTGATTTGCTAAAGCCCTATCAACAGTTTAGAAATCTCACATTTAAAACCGTTTGAATTTGTATGCAAAAGATGAAAAAATATTTGAAAACCTAGATATCAAAGACTTGTAAGTTACTGGATTAAAAATGATACCCCTTTTGTTGGCCCCAAATTTTTCAACTCCAGTCTACAGGGAAATGTATCTTGTACGTTTAATGAGTAGCCCTTGAAAAATCTTTTATACATACAAAGAGATCCATTAGGTTTATGCGGTAAGGGTTTGGTAGCAGGGAGCCACAGGGGTGGCCTATGTGAGCAGAGCCCAGCAGCTGCCCCATATCAGATCAGAGCCAACTCCAGCTGGCTCCAAAAGGGACCTGCAGCTGCTGGCTACAGTGATACTGGTTGTGCCTTCAGGAGAGCAGATTTAAGAAAAGGAAAAAAATGCTCTGCAACACCAACTAGGAGAGAGGAGTGGGAAATGAGTGGGAAACAGCCCTACAGACTCCAAGGTCAGTGGAGATGGATAACAATCAGAGAATCCTTCCCAGATAAATATTTATAGTATGAGAATAATAACTGCATTGTAGTAAAATCAGAACTAAAAACATCATACTCCTGTTTTGAAGAAAAACAAAATGTCATTGTATTGCAAAGATTTTTTCTGAATTACCACGGGGAGAGATAGAATGTAAAGGGAGATAGAAGGAAGAAAAGAACCAACATCAGAGGATAGGTTCATACGTTGCTCTTCCAACTTTGACAATCCTTGTAGAAATGACAAAAATAATCTAGATCACAAATCCTCTTAGAAGCTAGACACACATCCTCTTTCACCATATAATCCATCCTGACCTCAATGCAAAATGAAATAAAGGTCTTACCCAATACCCAGCAGAGTCGATGAGAATCTCTCAGTGAGTTTGAATGCTTTTGATCTATCTTCTATATTAAAACTTACTTGCTTCATATATCAATGCAAGGCCAACATCTGAAGATAACTATTTTTTGGGGAAGGATGAAAGTGTATTTAACTTAATGAATGTGTAAAGCAAGCCACAATTTCTTCTAAAACTTACATTTATCGATTGTGTCTATTATTTTTAGTATATTACTTTGATTGCATTGGGATTGAATTTCTATAGACAGAGGTATATTTCTATAGTCTGATTTAATAATTCAGCATATCTTAATAGAGAATGGTTGTAGAAAGAAGACATGAATCATGCTAAAACACTCTTTTTTCCACTTTTTTTCATATAGTACCATTTCTCATGTGTTCAGAGAGCTACCCTACCAGAAGTGGAGGGTGTAGAACTGCTCTGCTTCCCTTTTATCTCTCTCTTCACCTCACCCTTGCAATTAATCCATGCATTTAGCTGCATTTAAGGATATCACTTAGTGTACCTCGGTGTATTCAGTAGTCCCAACTTTTCAGCCTTGCTGAAGTTAGTATTTGCAGCCTTACAGAACTGAAGAAATTTTACTATTAAAAATGGTATTTTACTACATACCATGATGAAAATTTGTTAGGATCTTTTTGAAAGTTTGCATTAAGCACAATTTCTATCAGATTGTCCATATAACCTCGTGCTGTGTACATTTAATAAGAATTAATTCTATCACATGCAAAGAGCATCATGTCAAGATCAATACAATTTAAAGTGTGAACGCAAAACATGCAGTGGAGAAAGAGATTCTAAACTACAAGCAGTTTCTTGCAGAAGTCAACATTTTTTTATTTGTAGAGGATCCTATCAACAAGTATGAAGGTAAAACTCATCTACTAAAGTATTTATGCATGATTTTGTGTCAGAGACTGAATTAATACTGAAAAATTGTATTCTGCATAAAAACATGCTCTAAAATCAAGAGGCTAAACACACTCACAATACTTACTTAATATTTAACACAATTTTGCTCTCCATAATCCTTATCTTAGCTTCTCTTTGTTCCATATGTTGTTATGCAAGCATTTTGAAATCTACTAGCTGATTCTAGAAATCTGAAGCAAAGATTGGAATCAGTACAGGCCTAAGTGCCGGAAGTAGTTCTCATTTAGAAGTAAAATATTGAACATTTTTATACAAGGAAAGATCTGCTATTTAGTAACCTAAAAAATACATTAATGATACAAACAATAAGCTGTTATTCACTCTCACCTGTCCCAGAGTCATAGCTACACTGTGCATTGTGCATTATGATGAGGTAATACATTTTATACTTTTTTTTTCCTCAACTGTCCCTTCTAAATAAACAGAAGTATTATACAAACTTTTATTTAGCTGCTACAAAATACCTTATGTCAGTAAACCAGTGGTCCAGAACCGCTCTGAATGAGAAATTATGCTGGAGGGCATAATGAGGCACACACTATATGCTCAGAAGATTATTTGAGCTGATGAGCAATAGGGGATACATTTGAAAGGAAAGAAATAAGGCACTACAGTGTTACCTCATTTCACGAAAAAAAATCCACAGATATGACACAGATCAAGAGCTCTAGAAAGCAGTAGGAAGTGCATGAGCTGCGCAGTTAATATTCAGAAGCTTCTAACAGCCTTATGAGGGGAATCATCTTTTCTCTTTTAACAATTGACAAACATCAATTGATTTATCTTCAGAAATATCTGCAGTATTTCAGAGGAAGCATACACAAATGAGAAGAAACAAAATGAGTGTTAAAAAAATCAGCATAAATGCTGTAGTTAGAAACCCAGGAATTCTGCTCACGTACATGTGTACGTGTACGTTTTTGCTTTGTAAGGAAAAGGTGTAAGCTGTTGTGCAGGTGTTCAGGTTTGCTACAAACATTTAAGAATGGAAGGACCGATGTTTATTTAGAAAACAATTGTTAAAACTTACTGACAGCAAGGTGGCCACTGTGTGCCCCAAATGAGAAACACGTTTTTCAGGTCTTCATGCATGAGCAAAAAGCTACTGCTAACAGAGATGTGCAAGATCAGACAGCAGGTTTAAGCCTCAAATTGGTAGAAATATTAGTTTAAAAATATATCATGAAATAAAGAATTAAAAAAAACAAAAACAAAAACAAAAAACACATCAACCTTTAATTAGATTACATAATTTAACACTATGAAATCTCTCAGTTGGATAAACTCCTAATCTATCAACAGATATTTAAAAGCAATATATTTTTGGCAGCCTGTGGAAAGATTGGTATCATAGATCTGTCAGGTGCAGTTTTAAACTGACATAGTGTTCAAATCAATGCTGCTCCCTATTCATTAGCTCTGTTCTGAGGATCAGTTCCTGTTTCCACATCCTTTTAATCAACATGTGGCTAATGTATCTCACCATTCTAGTTTTAGACTCAGATTTTATACCTACACTTTACTGAGAAAGCCATGAAGCAATTTATGGACTGCTCACACTGCAAGTTGAATTCATCAGGCTATATAGAGATTCACTCACTCTGTAGAAAAAGTCACATTTCTCACGCTTATTTTGAAAGAAGTTTTCTGTTTTTACTCTTCACAACTCAAAATGTCAGAGCTTCCTAAGGGGCACCTTGACCCGATGGTCAAAAGGAAAGACCGTCATTCTGGAAGATAAAAAAAAAAAACTGACAGCATTTCTAGATGATCTGAGTTAATTTCAGATATGCAGTTTGTCATTATTTACTGCAATGCTTATGAAATCTAGTTCAAGGAATGCTTTCAGCATGTGGCAGATTTTCTCATTGTCTTTTGCTGTTTTACCTTATTATATCATTCACAAAATAAAATAAATAAATAAATATACGCCACTTCATTCCTTCACTTGAGGAACTCATGAGATAAGGGACCAAAATTCTTTCACCTTTTTTGAGTTAGAACTGTCTGCAAATTCTAAGGTCATGTTCATGTATGTCAGGACCCAAAATGTGGTAAATCACATCATCTTGTAGTTTGCTACACTGCAAAAATCTCAAAATCAGCTTGTGAAAAATGGACAGTATGTCCATTTTCTTAAACTAAACTGTTATAAAAAGAAGATAAAGGAATCAATAGAAGAAAAACTGAGTTTTTCTTTTCTATAAAAAGACAACTTTATCTTTGTTGAAAATCTTGAATTTAATGGATTTAATCCAGCAAAGAAAATGTTAGAATTACTTCATCAGCCTGCAGAAGTATAATCCAAACCCTCAATTGAGTTTTAATATGATGAATGTCTTCTGTTTACATCAGTTTAACTTAAGGTACATAAATGGAGATAAATACTGCAGAGTAAATATAAGAGATATTATCAAAAAAATGCAGTCCATATGGAATACAAGTGTAAAATTTATTTAGGCACTTCATTTTTCTGTTTAGGTGTTTTTGTTTTAGTTGTTTTTTTCAGTAAAGTAAGGTAGCTCCTTGATATTGCTATATTGTTTCTAATATGCATCCCCTCCTTATTCTTCTGCCAATAATCATACATCATTGTAAAAGTTATTCAAAGATTGTTGACATTATGTAAAAGAAGTCCTTACATGTAATGGTTGTTGGATGCACTTAGTGTCAAACCTTACTATAGAGTCTTAGGAGTTAGAATATTTAGAATACTTAGGGATTTCAATATTATATCAGAACTAGGCCTCCCCCTGATAAATATGACATCAATGTAGGCAAAGTGGTATTGCATTGCAAAGAAAACGCATAAATGCCCTTAGATTTGTTCTTCTGAAACTCTTGTTCCTGATCATACATTTGCCTACTGGATAGATCATCTTTAAAGTAATTGTTAGTGGAAATGTTTTCTGGGAAAGATCTGATCTGACAAAGTATTCCTCCAATGATGAAAGGTCAAACACCTTGCTGTCAAGCAGCAAGGATGTCATTAGGAAAAATCCTACATCCTTGTAGAAAAAGGTTCATTTCTAATAATTTCTTCAGAAATTATTAAGTTCAAAGTAAATCTTAATCATGACAACTGTGGCAAACAACTTTCATGTAGATGATGTATTATGTGCATGAATGAGCTGTATGAAATCTCTTGATTATACAAAAATATCAGAGCTATAAATAACTACAATATCTGCAGAAAAAAGAGAAGATTACTTCCCTTCACTCTTTCTTCTTTTCATTTCTGCACTGAATTCTGCCACTGCAGCAGAACTTAAATGGCAGCAATGAGTCTTTTCTTATTATTTCAGGTTTTATTCCTGTAATGAAGATAAGGTATATAACATGTTCACTGCCCTCTTCCTTCCAGTTAGTGGAAGAAGAGGTACACATGAGATCAAAGTACATTATGCTAAATTCATTGCTTTCCTATTTTATCACTTACCTTAGATAATTTCTTATGTGAAAACTGAAGGCATTTACAAAGAGAAAAAAAGGTAATATATCTGACCAAATAGATACAATTTCTCTGTAATTAGTTACAGTTCACTCAGAATAGAAATAATAACATCAAAGACGGGCATACAGTTTTTGGCTGTGAATGTCTTTAGGTAGTTAAATTCATTGAGAACAGATACATCCTCCTAAATGCTGTATTCAGTGTTGCATACAGAGATCTAGAAAAAAATTCTCCCTCTAGTTACTGACATGTCACCTTTGAGTTTCATTTCTGTCAAAATAAAACAGAAAATTATCTGTGAAACATTGAATATAAAAAGCATTTTCTGTCCTTTCACCTAAAGGCACTATGTGTCATTGGTAGACCACAGCTGGAAATGGTCCCAAACTGCTTTATCTCTAGTGTGCAGGTGTCTGCAAATGAGACCAATACCCTTATTGGCATGAATATGCTTGTTAATCACATTCAGTAGCTGGGCAATTCTCTGTAAATAGGTGAGATAACATCCAGCAGGTGAACCCTACAGATACGTGTAACTCTATGGATTCTTTTTAACATACATGCAAATCAGTTTTCTTGTAAGAAGAAACAATAATTTAGGGCAAAGTAATCAAGGGACAAGATACATGATATTTTACAGCAAAAGCAACTAAAAAACTTTTAACTATTAATGGCAATGTAATGCAATATGCTTGCACTTTACAGCTCTCAAAACAGAAAACCATGTTTACTTCACATTTAAGCATTAACGATTCCTTTTTTATTTCCAAAATTTTATTACAGAACGTGCTTTGAGGATGTTACCTCATTGAAACATTTTAAGAGCTGTAAATGTACTGCACTGTCCACATATTTCTATGAAATATGTTTAGCCAAAAACAAGCAAGAACTCCACAGCTTTTAAGATTTGGATCAAAAGCACTTTTATGGGAACCCTGTAGAAGAGAACACCATGATTTGAAAAAGCATTTGTGCATACTTTCATTTACTACCCTTAACACTCAAGATCTCATAGACAGACCGCTCTTAATTGTGTTGACCTGCACTATCTGTGTCTTTACATGGTTATCTCTGCTCCTTCTAAACAGCTAACAATACTAACCTAATACTTTGCATCTACATAAGCTATGTAAAGGAGGTATCCTTATTTAACTTGATCGTTATACATCACCTGCCCTTGTAGGATTTTATTCTTAATAGCAACAATGGTCAGTGGCAAAATTGGAGTCAGTGATGTGAAGGGGGAAATTCTCATTAAAATGTACAGCACAAATTAAAAAGAAAAGTGATTTTAGAAAGCAGCAGAAGATGCTGTGGTCGGCCACATCATTCAGTAGGAAAGAAAACAGGATTATTTAGAACTGTACTGTAGGATATTGATCTAATAGGGTTACTGTGACATTGATGCATTTTCTGGGAAAAAAAAATGATGACCAAATATTAAAAAGTTTGTAATACATATAGTAGTTTAAATGTTACAACTTATAAGTGCAGAGGTAGAAAAACATCAGAGAGTTGCCTAAGCACTTAAACATACATAATGGTAAAATTTCCATGTTCTCATTTGAAGCAATTTAAAATAAAAGTGTAAAAAGCTTTAAAATATTCCCTTAGCTATAAAATTCTGAAAATATTCAAACAACAGCAAAAAAACTGTTTAAGTAAACATTTTTGCAGGAACTGCAAATTCTTGAAATTGGATATTTAATGTCTATAATGCTCTAATGATGAAAGATGAACAAAGACCAAAGTCAGTTATCCTATCATAATCACATAAAATACTAGAGAAGAGAATCAACATACAGCTAAAAGCAAAGAATTAGCACTGCTTTGATCTCTTTTCTATGTTTTAATACAATGCTTGTCCTATTTGGAGCAGAGCTTCTTAACACTGAGTTTTGTTGTGACTTTGCAGCTGCTTGCTGATGTCGCAGAAAAATAAAAAGTTCTATATCAAAGCCTCCACAGTGTAAAGAACTGTAAAATGCATTTAAAGAAATCAACTGTGTATCTCAAAGTTTGAAAAAGAAGGATTTGTATTATTCATTTCTCATGCAAATATATGCTAGGAAAAAATAATTATAATAGTAATCCATTTCAATGGAAATAAAGTACTGTAATATTTATAGTCTGAGCCAGAGTTATAATGACTGTGGGGCTAGAAGTGAAGTGTCTCAGCATGTTCCACATGTTTTTAACACTGTTCCTAAAGGCTCTGGAGGCTATTAAATTTAATGAACCCATCTGCTATGAAATAGAGGTCCAAACGTAATCAGTTTTCTCAGTGCCATATAATACAGATGGCATTCCATGTTCCACATCCCCAGCAGGAAACTTTATGTTCCTCTTTAAGTGCAGGACTTTTGTTTTTGCTTGTGTTTTTGATGTTTTAAACATCTTTTTGATGTATAACATATAGTATTTTATACTGTAAATACTATATACATAAATACACATGAAAAGTGTTAAATCATTAAAATAAATATTGCCATTCCTTTACAATTTTCTTTTCTAGTGGTTTTGTAAACTAGCAATTAATTCTCTGTAGTAGTACTCTGTGCTTAATGCAATCACTGATAATTGCCCTAATAGCATAACTTCCAGTGCAAGCAGAGGAGCAACACATAAAGCAAACACAATTTATCAAAGTAGTTTACTTCAGAAACTGAAGGCACACACATATATACAACTATGTGCAAGGCATGTCCTAATTTTTGTGTGTTGAATATAACAGTGTACATATTTTTAAAGTATTCATATTCAGTTCAATATGAATTTCATTTTCCCGCACATGTCCTCGTTTTCATTTTGGGGAGGGGAGTGGTTCCCAATTTGTGTGTTCTACTGGGACACACTGCACCATGTCTGTTGCACTGTGGTGTGTGAGTAAGGGTTCTGAACTCAAATTAAAGCAGCACAGCTTCTTTCTACTGATTTGCACCCTGCTGCCTAACGTAAGTAAATCGGATGTGCGTTTGCTAACAAAAGGGAACAACATCCATTGTTCTTTGAAGCTGCATCTTAAAAGATAATGAATATGCATTAATTCTATCCAGTTGAGAGGTTTATTCATTTACTATCTTGAGCACTCGTGTTTTGGCAGTTGACACAGATCTCACTGAATTTGAAGCAGTTAATGTTGTTAATGATAATTCATTTATTCTAGATTCAGCAGTAAAACAAACAGATTAGAGCTGTTCAGTAAAAATGAGAATGCTTAATTATGGTGACTGGAAATTTTGGAGCAGAGAAATTAAAAAAGTCATGGTTTGAAGACTTTTTTATTGGACTGCCAATGAAAACTTCCACAGACAGACTCAAAATCATCAGCCTAAAGGGATGTTATACCTACGTATAAATACGAGCATAGTTTTTTGTTTTTGTTTTTTTTTAATTGCATGTACATTTCCTGTGTCTATCATCCTTGCTATTTTTCAAGCACTATCTATAAGAATCCAGTGCAAATACAGCAGACCATAATTGCTGGAGCAGATGGTTTGAATCCTCAAAATGTAATCATTCTCCTACAGAAATTTCAGAAAAGATGAAATAGTTGGGAGTTATTGTATTTTTCCAGGAGAAATAGTCTAGGCTGAGAGCTGATGAGAAGGCACTCCCTGGGCTACCTTCTGATTTTGCTCTCTTATCTCTGTTGTTAAAATATAACTGCAGGTCCAGAGCAGGCAAATCAGTGTTTGAAGAACCCTACTTTAAAAACAAACCTACCTGACGGAACACTTGATATTCAAGCATAGCTTGTCCTCCTGAGTGTATTCACATTAATAAATGTCAAAACAAGAAAAGGAAATTCTCATAGAAACGTCAGTTAGTGTTTATGACTTTCCCCAATAAAACCCTATAAATTATTGGAGGTTAAGAGATGTTGGCCACAAAGGAAGAGCTAGATCTTCCTTGCACCATCAAATTGATTGCACCATCAAATCCTACAAGGGATCAGGAAAAATCTAAACAAAAAACAAACAAACCCACAACGTAACAACAACACAGATCTCTAATTTTTAAAACTGGCATTAAAAAAAAAAAAGAAAAAAAAAACATTTTCTGCCTCTGTGTAAATTTTCTTTTAGCAGCTGCTGATTAATGACATTTCCTGACATTCAGTTCTGCAGTGATTAGCAATATTTACTTGCTGTAGATATACAGGAGAATTTTGAATGCCCTGATGTATTTTAATGCATTCCAATACCAGTGTCTATAAGTTAGTTTTGAAATAGAGGCCCAGGGAACATTTACCATGATAAAAATGCTAATTACATCTACTTATTATAATAGCACAATTAACTTGTGCTACTGAAAGTGCTTGAAGATATCTCTGGGAACAGAAGCTAGTGGAAATGGGATACTATTTTATTTTAGTTACTTCATAAAAGCTCTTCTGTGCATTGAGCACAACTAAAATTGAGTGCACGGGAGAAAAACTAAACAGCACAATATCTTCCCCAAAACTCCTAAATGGAAAAACTGCCAGCAGAATAGCTCTGAGACTATAGGAATTTTTCTATACCTGCCCACTATACACAGAATCCTATGCATACAGCTTCTGTTGCTCCTCTGAAACTGGCTCAGAATTCACCACTGATGAAGAATTGCATTCCAGAATCTCAAATTCCATAGCTAAAAATATTTGGAAACTGGTATGACATATCTTAGAAGTGTTAGCTTCCTATACTTCCTACCAAATTTATGCAAAGAACCTGAAAGAGTAGACTTACAGCATACATTTCTTTTTAAGAATGATGAGGAGAACTAAACTCAAACTAATGAATCATACATGTAGTAATATAATTACAATATTCATAGTTAGTGTTTCATAAATACTCAGTCATGATCTGTCTGAATGTTTTTTGTTTTTTAATAAACTCTTAGTTTCCAAAGCACTAGACATACCAACTTATTAAATGAAGTAATAATTTGCCCTTTTTATGAAAGGCAATCCTCCAGTTGGAAAGTGAACAGGGCCAATATGGTAATTCATGCCTGAATGTGCTCACAGCTTGAAACTAATAGCCTGAAGGAGATGAACTCAACGGTGCATTAGATCCAGAGAATATCCTAAGGTATACTTATGAGAAACAAATTTCCCCAGAAAGAGTGAGAAAAGGTTCAAGTAAGTCAAGTTACATGCTTCAATAAACAAATTTGCAATTGTAAGCATTTAAACAGTGGGAATTCAGGTGCCAGTCCAGTCTTTCTTTTACCATTTCCTACAGAAAGAAAAAAAAAGAAAACAAACAAAAAAAACCCCAAGAAGTAATGTTTCTCCCCTTTCCAGATGTTATCAAGAGAATGAATTAAGGACTTCTGTACTTTATGGACAATTATCCATCTCCCCAAGTTACTAGCTCTATAAACCAGTTTACTGAAATATCCCAGTGCCCAGGTACTTTTTCACTTTCCCTCAGTATATCCACCTGCATTGACCTGCCACAGCTGCAAATATGCTTCAAAGAAGTCATTGACCGATTCAAAATTGTTCCTTTCCTGAAATAATTTCATACTTTATAGTTATTATCTACTCAGGAAAGAGTATCACTGGAAGCTTTCATGGTAAGAATCATAGCAAGATGGTCTCTTCTCCTATTAGACTTAATAATCAAGAAATATCTGCCCATCCCCTTACTCCTGATAACCAAAATTCTCTTTCCCACAGAACTGCAAAGATCCAGTAATGTTTAATCACTTCCAGTGCATATCAAACTGCTGTACAGAGGTGCAAATGGAAAAGAGTCTGGTTCTAGGAAAGGTGTGGATTACGGAACCACAGGACTGGATCAGGATAAGGATGAATAAAAAATTTTTTTTCACTTGGTCCTTACAGTATTAGTATTTGTTTTACATTATTCAGCTGAAGAATAATAAAGATTTAAGCAAACATGAAAAGGAAGCAAAACTCGTCACAGCATTCTTTTTTTTTTCCTAGCAAACTTCCTAGAAGTATTAAAAACTTTTCAAATAAACGTACAAATTCCCTTAAAAAAAAAAAACAGCAACAACTACAAGAAAGCACAAGGTGAAACTGACAAAATTTCCTGTTTTGTCTTATTTTCTTCAAGCATAAAATGTAACAAAAAGAACAAAATAATTTGCTATTAGTAATCTGTGCTCTTCAACTCACTAGATTAAAAACTTGGGGTCACTTGCACTAAAGAATAAATATTTGTGGCAAACTCTTGTTCTGTGGATAATCTACAGAGCAAAATATTTTAATTGGATAAAAACAAATACAATAAAGAAAATAATGAAAAAGTATTTTAGATCAGTTCATGAAAATGAACAACTTATATCTGCGAATCTGAAGATTTTATGCAAATGATACTAGAAAAATAGTTTGCATGTTCAGTCACTTCATTACAGAAAATTCTCTTTCAATTCTAATGTTTTACAAGGATGTCAAGTTAAAATTGAATGGCTATGACAATTTTGTTAACAGATCACCTTTTTAATCTACTTTAAAAGGCAGAATCTATTTTATCTTTTTCCCTCTAAGACAGCATAATTGCCACTTAGCTGTTGATCAACATCTCTATAATAAAAATATTGATTCCTGTCAATCTGTGCTTTTACACTGACATATTTGTATATTCTATATCTGAAAGCATATAGAAAAAGCATTTATTCAATCCAGTCGTTCCTGTTCAATGTCCATTATGATTAGAAAAAAACGTAAATTTAGAGGTCAAATTCAAACACGATGCTATCACTCATATTTGTTTCATTATTTTCAGAGTAATTTATAAGTGGCTGTTGAAGTTCGGTAATCTCCAACTAAATGCTTTTAACAGATGTCAAGATCTGATCTTCACGATGAACTGGAGCGTTCCAGTGACAGAAGAGTACAACTAAAGTTTTTTACAACAGTTTTTCTCTAAATTCCTCATTAAATGAAGTAAGCATACATTAAATGATTTCTCATGCAGACTTACAGTGCTGTCAATATATGCTTCAGTCCAAACCACGTCATGCTCTTGGTCAATAACTTTTGGTCGGCTAAGAACATGGAGGTATTCCATGACATTCTCTTGAACATCAGCTAAGGTGGAGATCTGAGTAAAAAACCCTGTGAAAATGGACAATTTGAAGTTATAAATCATGCAAAACAAATCATGACAAATTTCAAGACACTGTGATATGTGCTACGTCAATTGTGTTTTCTGCTTGTTTATTTCCAAAGGAGAAACACAAAGAAGGAATGTTTGATGAGAAGCTGCCTCAAAGAGTAGTAACCAAAAGAATTCAATAAAACAGTAGGCCATTCTTGAAGGTCTGGGTTTACAAGACTGCTATGAATTGCTGCACAGCATGTCCCAAATCCTCTGTTTCCTGAAAACTCTTCTTACTTCATTGTAAATAAATTTTGCTATTCAATTTTGAAATGGTGTCAACCATTAACTTTGCACAAAAACATCTCATCTTAAATTTATCCAGTCTCAAGAAGCATTAATGATTAGAACTAGTCAGAAAACAGCACTTGCAAACATTCTAAAATGCTCATCCTTGTAGAATGTGACAAACCTCAGATAACAACAGTAATATGTTACTTTCAAATGGCAGGTCACTGAGAATGGAGACTCAGATGGGAATTTCTTTTCTAAGTGATCACAGCTTTGTTAATCTTTTAAAACTTCACCTACAACCTGACAGCATTGAGAACAGCAGAGGCCACAGCTATTTGAGCTGTCACCACTTCCTTTTCATTCCTTGGACGTCAAGTATCCTTATACGTCATCACCTTGGCTTTTGGAGATCACATCATGCAAGGGTGACAAAGAACTGACAAATTTCAAGGCTGCAGTTTCACCAGGCATTACTTAAATGCATCAACTGCCCTTCATTTGCATTCATTTCTTTATTAAGAGAAGAAAAATATAACATTTTCATGAAAGGGATCTTACTGCAATTTTAGTCTTTTGATATGATCACATCTTCCATGGAACTACTAAATGAAACTTCCAGTTGAAAAGAAATTTGGCCAGAATTATAGACAGGGCTAAGCCTGGCAAAGTTGTAAGGGTACTCTGTTGTCTGAAAACTAGAACTTTCTCATTTAATGCACCTGCCAATGATTTGTGCAGTACAAAACTGATGTTTCCACATACATTCCACCTCACACCAGCTATAGATTTATTTGCATGAATTAAGACATAGCATAAAGACAGCCTTAACAGCCAAATGACAATTGATAGTAGTTGTTTAATGCACATTTTCAATAAAAGGAAATTAATTTGTTTACACTATCAACTCAAATATTTCTAGTACAGTAGTATTGTATTGACTTCCATAGTATAGTATTCATACTGTTCATATATTCAGCATTCTATTTAATAAAAAAAAGAAATAAAATGAAATTCCTGAAGTCCAGTATTTAGTGAGAAGGCTAACTGACAGCTACATATACTATCAAAGTGTAACTGTTACGTCAAAACAGATGTGGTTTTTTTGTTTGTTTGTTTTCTTCAAGGTTTTCAAAGTTTTTTTTTTTTTCAGAATAAAATGATTGTTATAAGTTTAATTCATAAACCCGTACTTGAGAAAGGAAAATTTTATACACATATTGAAAAAGAAAGAAATATATATACACCAAGCTTTCATGAATTATTGACTTAGAACAGGTATAGGAAAAATCAATGTGTTTATTATTCTTTCTGAAATGCTGCCTGCCCTAATCGAGTGACTGCTGAGTTTCCTAAGTCAAAACACGACATTATCCCCTTCTGTGAGTGTTAAGATATTTTTCACTTTCTGGTCCTCTGCACTTGGTACAAACATCAATAATTAATCAAAATATGATTATTTATCAATAACTTCACAAATTTTATATATATATATATAAACATATACATATATTTACACACTACAGCTTATAAACCTTATAAACGAAGACTCAAAGTATTTCTGAGCTGTGTGGATGTCTTACTTTACAGAAGGTAATCTACACTTTTCCTAAAGCAGTTCTGAATGCCTGAATTCTGGTATAACTCACTTCAGAAATCAGAAAAGATAACTAAGATTTGGAGATCATTTATTCAGTACTGCTTATATGTTTCAAATTTCATACTCAAAATCTAATAGCAGAAGCACAGATAGACTTGTAAGCATTTTGCTTTGCTTCCTGCAACTTAGCCCAGTGTACAAAGGCTCAGTCAGGACTCAAACCACCAAAAGCAAAGAGCACACACAACACTGCTCATTTCTTTGTGAGAGATTTGCAGCAGGGGATCTCCAGCTACGTTCACCTAACCCTGTTCTCCTGTACCAAGCACATATTTCAATTGTCCCCATGGACAACTCTTTAATTGGCCTTAAATAGCAGACTTAGGCATTGTTTTGTTTCAGTGTTTTCCATTCAATTTTATAATACCACCCCAATATTCTTTGTTCTGCTGAGTTCATAAAAGGTTCAATGCATGTAACACCAATACTTCTCTTGCAGCAGTGTGCAAAATTACAGATAGAGCAGATATTTGTTTCCTATAAGTGTTATATAGTGAACAAAGGGCCATTTACAGGTTTTATGCATTAACAATATTTAATATATGTGATGTCTAAAATGTTAGCAGTGATTAACAGTTTGAAAAACTGTCACTATTTAAGGAGATGAATTTTATCTAACATTACTTTCACATCCATACAGGTTGAAATCAGAGTTAATTAATACTTTTTAAGTATTTAACAAGCTTCAATTAAAGTCAAAATGTTAAAGGCTCATTTAAGAAGCTCTTAGATGTCTTTGCCTGGAAAATTATTTCATCACAGAATGTAAATTACCTTTCAGATAGAAAAAATCTCTTTGGAAAATAATCATTTTCTCTGATTGCCTCCTGAAAAGATTTTATGTCAATTTTATGTCAATTTTTCAAGTAAAAAAACTTAGCTGTGTAACAACTCAGTGTTTGTGCCATAAATGCTGATACTTGTTACCTGAGCAGATTATTCGTAACTATCATTCATATGGTTGTGTATTATATTAAAAACTTCTCCTTGTAGTATTTCTCAGATTGCCTATTCTAATATCTCACATTACACTTAAATATTTTGTCATAAGGGAAATGTATTCTTTTTTTATAGCACTTGCAAACTACATTATCCCTAAACTGTACAATAGAGGAAAAAGTTTTTAGCCCAATTTCCTAAGACAAAAAGAGACAATGATTAAGTCTATTGTTTATCCTGAATACATTTCAAGCAATCTTAGCAAATAAATAGAAGTCTCAAAGACAAATGAAAATTTGTGGGTACATCCAGATTGAAAATGTAACTTTGAGCACCCTGTTTGAAAGGAACCAGATAGTAAATGTGCACATGTATGCTGGCACACATGTAGTTGCAGGCTAGTTATGCAGTAAGGTCAGCAAGTGAAGGAAAAAGAGCTTAGCATGGAAAAAATAAAATAATAATAATAAGAAATTACTTTGTTTCACAGTTGTATTCATACATCAGGCTGCAAAAGAAGAGAAGTTGACTTCATTCCTTATAATTGGATAGTTTCAGGTAACTGAGTTTAAAGAAATAAAAAAATGCTGCTAACATTACAAAAAAGACAAGATATGAAGATGGTGTCAAGCATATGGATTCTCTCTAGGTTTTTTCATAAGTGATCACAGGGTTCGGTTTTATTTACAGTTTTTTGGGAAAAATTCCCTTCTTGCATTCAACATTGCTTAAACATTATCTGTGCCCTTATAAATATGATTTTGTGTGCTTTTGTACTTCACATTAGAAAAATGTACAAAGATTTTATAGTTTCCATGATATGTTTAATGTGAACAATTAGCTGTTTTCTATGAATGTATGATGTATCTGTTTATTTTTTTCCATAAAAGTTTTTCCTTAAATTCTAGTTTCCATTGTAACAAAATGAAAGGAGTTGCAAGTGACCATGCAAATTACCTTTCCTACATTTTTGATGTTTGCTCTTTAATCCATTTTTAGATTTTCTCCTGTTGGAAAAACTCTACAAAAAATTAGTATAGCATAGGTAAGAACAGCATTTGGTAATGCTCTATTAAGTCACCCTCTCTCCATATTTAGATCTTTTGTCAATTTGTGTGTTCGTAGCTATGTGTGACTAATATCACAATGCCTCACAAGAATTAAATTCCTACACTGTTAAACTAAACTCTCCTTCCTAGAGATCAGGGGTACCCCATGGGTTTAAAATCTTCCCCTTCCTGTAACAAGGTTTAATCATCACATAAAGACATGCTCTGAAGTTCTGAGCACAGTTGCTGAGGGCCGTGTAAGCTAAGGCAGCAAACCTGTGCTTAAAATTTTGTATTCTAACACATGCTTCTCTTTTCCCTAGTGTGTAAACTATGCCACCCCAGAGCTCCTTATACTTCGTGCTACTTTCTGGTCCTCAGCAGGGAAGAAATTGTAAAAGAAATGGGTAGGATTTGGTAATGACAAACATGAGATATGTATAATCATATGGTTAAACACAGTGAGTTATGCACTGCCTTTCCATATTATGCAGCGCATTGCAGTGTTTTTGGATAGCCTATTTTTCTCTAAAATGTCCAACATTGCTCTTGGAACGTCCAAAAATGCCCCCAGTACATTTTTATATAGAGCGCAACACTTTTCATTTTCTGGACATAAGTAAAGTAGGTGCTCTACTATTGCAACTAATAAAAATACCAGAATTAAAAAATTCCTCTTCGGGTAGGGGCTAAGGAGGGAATTCATTGTTTCACCGCAGCTGTAAAGCTCACACGGAGAATGCATCCCCTCCTCCTAGGAGGCCTCTCGAGCAGGTGAACAGTCTGTAACTGGCTGCCTGCCACTCCCCACAATAGCCCACAGTGCAGGAGGTGCTGGGGTCATGCTATTAATGGGAATGGATGTGACTGGGGCTTCCTGTGCACAAGGCTTCCCGGCTAATACAATAGCCTATAAACTGCTCCAGCTGGGGCACAGTTTGCCTCAGGGCTAATCTGTCCTCTGCTGGCAGTTAGATACCACTATCAGAGCTCTGATATGCAAAGCGTTTGCTCTTCACTGCTTTCCCAGCTTCTGCTTCTTTGTACTGATGAATCCCTTTCTTTGTCCATTTTCCAATATGCTAACCACAGTAATGCTGGCTAATTAATAAGCATTCAAAGCAGAGGCTGTCAAATTGCTAACACGGTACAGAATTTTACTGGAAAAAAATAAAAATCTACCACTGTCTGTTTCATTAGTAACACACTAGCTCCCATCTTTATTTTGCAGCATTCTGTTGGAAGTGACTGCTGAGGAAAAGGCAGTACCTGTTTATTTTAAAATCTGGCACATGCACCCTGAGCATTAGGAAACTTTTACCTTCACGCAGTTGAGGATGTTAGTAAGTCTTAATTCTTTTCCTTCACGTGCACCGTCTTATGGTACATAAGAGTAAACCATTGCAAATTTCACAAACCACTCTAGAGGGACACTGGGGTTCTTGAATGTTTTAATGTATTTAAAATGGTTTAGTGTTTTGCTTCATTAAGCCAACTCCCTCTAGATATGGCCTACTTAAACACAGAAATGAAACAGAAAATGAAGGTGGGGGGATGGTGTCGTTCAAGGATTCATTGTCGGAATCTGGAAGCTAAATAAGTTTTGCAAGGTGGTATGAATTTCCCCTGTGATCCATTTTGATGGAAAGGACTGCTGTCCAACGCCCAGTCAGCTGGAAACTCACCAAAGACCCTTACCCTATGTTGTGATTCCAAGGCAAAAATCACTGCGAAGAAAATTGATTTCAGAGCCATTGACCCTCAGTGACAACAACATATTTTGGCCCACCCAGGAAAGCAGAAAAATGCAGTCCAGCCATTCAGACAATCTTTAGACCAGCTTTCCTTCACTGCTCATCTGCCTGTGCTGTAATCCTTCCTCTCACTAAAAGAAAATGGGCAAGCTGTAGCTGAAAAATGTAATGGAAAAACTCTAAATCCATACTGCCTGACATGATGACTGATGCTGCTTCCAGTTACTTTTTTATAACTTTGAAAATCATATTTATTTTCTAATTAGAATAATTTTTATTTTTTTTTTTCATAGTAAGCTATCGGAACGCAGATATTGTATCTATTAAACAGAGAGTTAAAAAAAACCAAAAAGATGTATAGAAGAAGCAGTCATTAAACTATTTTAGCTGATTCAAATGAGTAAGATTCTGACTCAAAGCAATGTGGCTCTGAAAAGAACAAAGCAGTCCTGAAGAATGGCAAAGGTGACCCCTTAGAGAATAAAGACATGGACCAGATGATCTAGTGAGGCAGTCTCTACTGCCTGGTCCTGTTTTCTGAGTTGCTGTACTTAGATCTTTATGAATCTGAAGAGCAGGGCTAAAATATTTTGTTGATTAAATTGTCTTCAAAAAGATGCTTCAAAGGATTCTTATACTATTACTTAAACTAAATTATAGTGTAATATTAGCTGATTAAGACATGACTTCAAACTAAGTAATTTCCATCAGCTGGACATAACAGTAGTTAAAGAAATAATGACTAAATGGATAGCACCTGATGCAATTCATCATAATATAATGTGGCACAAAGGAAAAAAGAATTTTTTCCAAGAGAAAAGGAAAACCTGAAGACTAATTAATTTTGCTTTCTTTTTTTTTTCTAAATCATTCTTACATTAGTCAATCCTTTCACTGTAGCATCTCAGCGTCTAATGTGTTTTAATGCCCTTTCCTTACAGAATAAATCTGTTTTTTTCAATTACACTGTCAGCTTCCTCAAGGGACAGGATGTCTGGTGTTTTACATACCATGCCTCACTCAACATAGCTCACGCACAACATTCTTAGGCAACAAACTAACTATGACTGAGTAATTGCAGCAATAATGGGGCAAATGCTTTGAATCTAAGCTTTGTTCTCTGAACTAAATTTTAAGAGTGCATCATTAAGAAGCTTCAGACATTTTAATTTGTATGTTACAGATAAATAAGTTTTTTTCTTCTTGGGAAAAATAAACATCCTCTTTGATTAGAAATCAGTGGCACAATATCTGTACGTAGATATAGCCAGGTATGCAGGAAGACTCAGTAATATAGTTTTGAAAGCAACACTTTTACAGCAGAAAGTTAACTAACCCTTGTTAGCACAGGCCATCCACTTCAGGTTATCAGCAAAAGCAGCTTCTCTTCCAATCAGATAGGTAAAAATACGAACCTGAAAGTAAAATGAAGAGATCAAGTCAGTCAATACTGCAGTCATTTGAAACCTATACAATGGAATTTCAGATACAGATATGCAATTCATATGACTAGATATTTTTTAAGAAAGTGTTACTGACAGTAATGTCTTCATGACAAAATATGGCTTTTGCTCTATGTAACATAAAGACTTGTCTATTCGGACATTTTTAATATCTAACGAAGTTAACGTTAAATGTCTGAAGTACAAATGAGAATAAACTAAAAGCATCAGAGTACTGTACAAAATTATGTGTTTCGGGTGTATCTGTTTTGCATTGATGAATTCAGAAAATTGCTTTGACATGGAGGAGGAGGTACTTAATAAATAATTCTATAGATGAAGGGTCTGAGACACCAAGTAAGAAAATTCCCCTCAGTTTTCAAAGTTCATATGGAATTTTATCTTTGTCAGCTTTGATGCAAGAAGCCACAGGAGGCACTGGTGCTATCAAGTGATGAACCAAAAATTTGTGTCTCAAAGTTGCACAGCTCCAAAAGAAACACTTGTACGAAGAACCATGCAGTCGGGCTACATTCATGTGTGTGAGAAGATATACAAACTGGAATGGATCTTGTGGGTTGATCCTGTCACTCTCCTAACAAGGAGTGTGCTTTTGTGTCAAATAATCACTTCTGTAAAATCGAGAGCCTGTAGTATTAAAATGTTGGTCTTCATATCTTTTAAGTCATCATTTTTATGAAATTTACAAACTTAGAATTATTATCAAATGATCAACTTTACGAATGATCTTTTAAAATAAAGTGAAATATCTCTGCTGCTCCACGGCTGGCAGCTATCATCGTTTCTGAATGCAGTTTTTCCAAAGCAGCAGTCAAATACAGACACTTCAGTAAAGCTATTATAAAACAGCATTGGGAAGGATTCAAACTATTTGCCAGATACACTGCTTTTCTCATCAGGTAGACATGTGTAAAGGATTCCATCCAATCAAGCAGATCAGCCACAAGTTTATCATATTGCCTGCAGTGCAGCATCTGTCTTATCTGTGAACACCAACTCCATACTATTTGTTTTTAACAGGACTGGGTGAATTACAACTGCCTGCGCTGAAAAGCCTGCACCCTCCCTCAAGGTTCTGCAGAGGGTGGCACTGAGCACTAGAAAGGTGAGACAGTCCTGAGGTCAAAACAGTCACAACTCACAGAGCATCCCTCCAGAAACACGTACAGGACAGGTATTTAAGAAATAAACCTATGAAGCTCTCCACACAGCCAATGAAATATACTAAGCTGAAGTAACTAAATCTAAGAATAGTGTTAAGGATTTGTCTTTTGAGTTAGATACATGCTCAGATGTAGAATTTTACAACTGAAGGATTTTTTTTTTGCTTGTTTCGAAGGGTATCATTATTTTCAGTGTTAGTCTCTCGTTATCTGTTATTTCTAGCACATACCCTACTTGTTTCTTCTCAAAGTGTCACAGCTGTCAAGTTTGTACAAAATAAACCATTAAAGAACATAGCAAGCTATTTGGAAAGAGGTAGTCTCGAGGTCCTTCTCTCTTTTTTATTTATTTATTTATTTTTTCATTATTACTGTCAGTACTATACCTAACCTGCTGCTGTTCAAAGAACTCTGTTCTGTTCCTTCAGGGCAGTGGGTCTGATCTCAAAGATTATCATTGACTCATCTGTAACTTATATGAGTCTGCAGCTGTAAATTCATATGACCCATATAACCCAGCACAAGACAAAACTGTTTTTCGAGGACACACATGAAAAATTATACACAACAAATTATGAGGTTTCTCATATGAGACCTATATCTTTGAAGATTGTATGGTGTTATATCTTTCCCTGTTTTTTACTGATACTCTCATTTATGCTATTCTGTACCAATATAAAAATTTTCACAGGCTGAAAAAGAGTAAAGTTAGCATTGCAATCTAGCCTGCAAATTTCAGAGTAAATTAGATTTATATAATTAAGACCATGACTTCCAGAACATTAGCAGTGTCAGAATGGATACAGAAATAAATGAAAAGTTTTAAATGAAAAGTTTTTAAAAAATTGAGGTTATTTTGCTCTGCCACACACTTGCACTTAACTATGAGAGAAATAAACAGACTTTTCAGGTTTACAGGATGACTTCTGAGGAGGAAATCACTCTTCTTGCTGGTCAATATCACTTACGTGCCTTGTTGCAAAATGCAAAAGTGGTTTTCACATTCCAGTTGTGAAAAAAAGCAGCACTGTGTTCAAAGACTTTTAAATACCGAAGACATTTTCTGTAATAACTTTACATGAGAGCAACAATTGTCTCATCTTTAAGAATAAGTATTTTCCCACACACACAACTGCATGCATGCTTCTCATGTGAAAGGCGCAGTAGCAGACAGCCTATCTGACACAAGAATAATATCCTTCCAGATTTGTTACAAGAATATGCTGTTCACAAATTACCTGAAAGTAGGAAGAAGGGTAACTACTTATTACTATTAGCAAAATAAAGTTTTAAAGAAAAACGGAAGTCATTCCAAACACTCTGGAGCAGAAAACACACACAAGGTTTTGGAGCATACTGTGCCTCAGTGGCAGCTCAATTTGCTGAAGGCAAGGGCTGTCAGGAACTTCCTGAGGTCCAATGAAAGTATATAAAAATGTCCTGTATCTGGTATAAAAATACCCCATGCACTAGCACAGGTAAGGGGAGCTAGCTAGGAAGCCACTTTGCACAAGGTAAAGCCCTAGGGAACAACAAACATTGGTTTCTTGAGTCAAGTGAGGCCAAGCGCAAACTGGGCTACATCAGCAAGGTGTAAGCAAGCACCATTATTGCTCTCTATTCCACTGTAAGTCCATAGTTGGAGCACTGACCCTCACTTTTGGGTTCGCTTATACAACAGATGCTGACATACTGAAGAAACCTGTAAGAGGACAAGAAGACAAGGAGAAATACTCACAATAATGGCAATTCTTATTAGCTGTAAAGAAAAACCTTTTTATAATGAGGGCAATAAAGTACAAGAAACCATGGCATAGAGAAGCAAGATAAACTCCTGAACAGCCCAATTGTACTTCACCTGCTCTGATCATTGTGCCTTCCATTATTACATCTAAATATAATATTTTGATCACAAAATCTTCTCTATTCTTAAAGGTAAGATGTACATAAAATTCAATCGTGATTTATATTTACATCATTTAAAAATCTATACACTAATTGTGCCATATTATTAATTAGTTTAAATCAAGTAAAATGCATAACCTGATACAGAGTCTGAAGAATACATGCTTTATTGATAGCTACCAAAGGCATGAATTTAAAAATGTACACATCTTTATTCTCTAAGCAGAAGCAAAAGGGCATGGAGAGATTTATACTCTGAAAATATAATATAGATCACTGTCACAGTTTATCTTTCTGAAAATAATGCTAGAATACTGCCTATGATGAGACTGAATACATCTGAGAGATTTATATCTAACCATCTTCTTTAATCTATACAAAATCAAGCTACACTGTGTTCCTAATAAAAAGAGACCAGATTTATCTAAAAGAATGAGCAATAAGCATGACTATAAGCCCAAGCAGCAATAAAACTGCATTAAACCTACAAATAATGAAATTTCAGCACATAGGTATCATAGATCATCATGAAGAATGGACTGCTTCTGTGATACTGTTCTAAGGATTTCAGTGATTTTTCTCTGAGTGCATTATAAGCATGCAGTGTATTTACATTGTATCTACTGTTTCTCTCCAAAGTATCTTAGGCATCATCAGAAAGTACTGCTAATTGGTTAGCATTACTTGAAAAAATAAAAATAAAAGGTATGAAGTAGTCAGACAGCACTGAAGATAAGTTATCAGTTCATTAAAGGCTGTTTTCCTTGCTTACCATAATGAGTTGTATAATATTCTCTGCACTTTTCAATGCACACATCATAAAAATGATGTTTAATGGCTTTATCATAAAGCACAACATCTTTTATAGAAAGAAATCCAAGGTAAGCTCTATTTTTAACCTGCATTTATAGCATGACACTGTTCATAGTTTCTCGATGAGAAAATAACTGTAGTCACAGAAATGTATTTTAGTTAATTAAAGAAAGAAATAACAACAAAAACTAAAAACTCACTGAAACATTGAAGGTTCCTTTGTTTGTCTTTAATTTTAAAGATACATTAACAGTTTTTATGAGTATTGTTTAATATTGTATTCAGGATAGTGAGAAAAATCCTCAGAATCAGCCCCTATAGCAAACAATTCTGATTATGTACAACTTCTAAAAGTCACTGATCAGTTTTTTTTTATCCACCAGCAGGAACTTAATGTCTGTGAGCTTGCAGTGGGAAGAACTCATGAATCCCTAACCATTCAGTCTGGAAACAATTTTAAAAAATAAATGCTTGCAATATCAATTTCTGCTGCCAGAGATCCCAGCAATGACTCTGGTAACAAATGAGGCTAGAATTGAAACTTGCCTGAATAAGCATACAAATTACATTTCTCAGAATGAACTTACATCTACAAATCTCTTCTACACTGGTTTTAACTCTTCAAGATAGTCATGTGGATAAATTTTATGTAATAATTCTAGATGCACAGGCATCATCCATAGTATGACATCAATAAATAGGGAAAATGCAACCATGATTTTCTGCATCTATGTAAACCTATAATTAAGCCAACAGTACAGAAGCACCCCTTTAATTCTGAAACTTCTAATTACTTCTAGTTCTTTATGTGGATAAGATCTATGGAGTGATAAGCTTACATGTGTTGTAAAACAGGATTCAGTGTTATAGTCACCATTAAAAATGTTATTGTAAATAGACTAGACAGTAGGTGCCAGATTTCATATCCATCCACATTCACAGGTGCCAGGTAAGAGAAATGTTGTTAGGTAAAAACTTTTAGAAGTGACTCTTATATTCCCTTATTTGTATATCTGAAATAATTGAATGAAGAGTGTGTCAGAGCAGTTCTGCTCTGAAAAATAATTCCACAAAATGTTTATTTTATTCAAACAGTCCAGATGTAGCACTGATATCGTACAAGCCCACTGAAAAATATATCTAGTACTGAGACATCTGACTGAAATCTCTGTAATTTATAAAAGATGAGTAAAGATAAATTGTGTCTCCTTCTGTGGTTTTGCATAACTCTACTGAAAATAAAACAATGAAAACTATGAGCTTCAGAACGTACATATACTACATACACACATACACACTGATGCACGTATTTCGGTATCTTCTGATACAACACAATACTAAAAACTGTTATGGATACACAGAGACCATGTTTTAATCAAGGTTGACTGAATAAAGTCATATAAAGAAAATAAGAAAAAACACCTTTCAATATCCAAGAGCTTTGACTGAATCAAGACATTTTTTTCATCTGAGAAGAAATCTTCATCAGTTCCTCTCTGGCAAAAAGTCCATTACAGAAAGACAAACCTTCGGCTATGGAAAATTTTAGAAGTTTTATTAGATGTTTAAGAGAGATACCTGAATCAAAGTATTTTCAACCTCTAAACTGTAAAATATGAAAAGAACAATCTCAGAGCTTAACTGTTTGTGGTTGAGAAAGTAAATATTCTGAGACAAAAATACTGATTTTGTATTGTTGGATATTGTGGATATTCCTGTCTACAAAACTGAAAATTGAAGATGGTAGCAGATTCACTGAATGAAAAGCAAAGCCTATTCCAAGAGAAAAAATATTACTTTGGGTCCTGAAGGTACTGGCTAATGTGATTGCCAAGAAACTCTGTCATATTTGAAAAGTCATGGCTGTAAGGTAAAGTCTCCAGTGACTGGAAAAAGGGAAACATCATTTCCATTATTAAGAAAGGAAGATACGGGGAACTGCAGACTGGTGACCCTCAACTCTGTGCCTGGGAAGAGAGTAGAGCAGATCCTCCTGGAAGCCGTGTTAAGGCACATGCGAAACAAGGATGTGATCCAAGCATGGTTTCACCAAGGGCAGATCATGTCTGACAAATCTGGTGGCTTTCTGTGCTGGAGTGACAGCTTTGGTGGACAAAGGGAAGACAACTGATGTCATCTACCTGGACTTATGCAAGGCCTTTGACATGGTCCCACATCACATACTTACATCTAAGTTGAAGAGGTGTGGATTTGAATGCTATATTATTCAGTGGATAAGGAAAAGGTTGAACAAGAACTGCCTGGGGCCTCCAACAAAAGAAGGACATGGAGCTGTTGGAGCTCCACGCTCAGAGGGCTGGAGCAATTCTCCTATGAAGAAAGGCTGAGGATGTGAGCTTATTTTGCTTGGAGAGTAGAAGTCTTCAAGGAGACCTCATTGTGGCCCTCCAGCACTGGAAGTGAACTTTTAACATGGTCTGGTAGCGATTGGATGAGGGGAAATGTTTTTAAACATAAAAAGGGGATATTTTAGTTAGATGTTAGGTGGAATTTTTTTATTCAGAGAGAGGTGAGGCAATGGAACATTCTGCCCAGAGAAGTTGCGGATGCCCTGTCCCACAAAGCATTCATGGTCAGGCTGGATGGGACCCTGGGCAACCTGATCTAGTGCGTGGCAACACTGTCCATGGCAGGCACATTGGAATGAGATGGTCTTCAAGGTCTTCTAAAACCCAAGCCATTCTACGATTCTATGATCTTTGGAGTTGTACTTACTATTCTTGTACAGAGTTCAACTCCTACAGATGTGTCAGAGACTACCATTTCTTTAGGACAATATTCAAAGAAAATGGAACAAGCTACATAAATGAAACTGAAAAGGCAGTGGAAATAGACTCTTTAACAGAGTTTTTAACTTTCTCAATTCATATTTTTCTGTATTTTTTAAAGTAAACACTAAATAGCAAAGAAAATAATTTGAGATTGATGTATTTTAATTATCTTTGTAAGAGTAGTTGTAGAAATCTCCCATATATATTACTTTCTTATAATGTTGCAGACATAATAAGTTTCTGACTCGGAAGGATCACTTCTGGGAAGGAGCACTCCATTCAGCTACTATTCTTACTAAAAGATTGCTGCATAAGCTCAAATTATCTGAACCATAGAATTGCATCCCCATTAAGAAACGGACCAATTCCAACAGTGCATTCTGTGACAGTCAGCTTCTACACACAACACCACAGATTCTGGTCCAAACCACTAACCCACAGTGAGCTAGTTAGAAGAAGCACAACACATCAACAGTTTTCACAAATCATGCTGGTAACTACCCCCATGACACGGCAGAATATAAAGACATCGAAGTGCTAAGCTCAGTAATTCAGTAGTCAAAATTGAGCATCAAACTTACACGAGAGAAAAATACTTAGATTAATAGTAAGCATTTAACTGTATATATTACCATTATTTTTTACCTATTTTCTTTCTGGTTTTCGAGTATCTTTGTTTTACACCCTCTCTGCCTTACTTATGGTTTGAATCTGCCTTAGTTATGGTTGATCATGGTTTGAATTCTGCAGATGCTCTCTATTTTTTGCTGTATCATTTTGAAAAAATAAGACAATACTATTAATAAGTTTCTTGCTGTTACAGCCAGGGAATACTATGAAGTTTGAACTTTTAAACTATGGACAAATAGATTATATAAAAATCTCAGAAATGCATACACTCAGCCATTAATAAAGAAAATTAAGAATGACTATTTAAGTAACAGCTATTTCAGTGCTTACCACTTCATCTGAAATATCCACTTAACAGTTTCATACATTGTGAATAGACCAGTCTGCAGTCCCTGAATTGTCCTCACCTCTGAAATTTCAATTAACAAGCAGTACAGAGAACAGAAATCTTCTTCTGTCTGTGTTAAGCAAGAAAAGTTGATCTGCAAGATTCTACACATGCAAACTGTGAAGTTGTATCTTCATGCCAAACAGCCTGAAAAATAGTCTTTCCAAAAACTTAAAATACAATGTGGGAGGAAAAATGGGACTTACGCTTGCAGCTGACAGTGGAAACATCTGTTTGCAGCTGCAAACTACTTCATGGACACCATCAGGAAAACAGCCTTTCCTTTCCGGCTCAGCAAGAAATAGCAATAGCCTTGTGGTAAGAGCTATGAAGTTTAAGTCATACACAGGATATATAGATAAAATTCAAGTTTTCATAGTTATAAGTTATGATGGTCCAGGAATGTTCCAAGTAGTCTCTCTGTAGATGACAAAAGGGATTGATTTGGAAGAACTGTGAGACTGAATGACTGCCTGAACTCCTAGGAAGGCTTACCATAAAGAACTGGCTTATTACCGGAGCTCTCCAGTTCTGCAGGTGAAAACAGCCTGGGAAATTTCCCCAGACGATTCATGCTATGACTATACCACCAGACAGCCACTATTTGTATATTTGAAAGCGTTGATTAACCACCTGATAGGAGAATCTGGGCAACCTAGAGACAGCAACAGGCAGTTATTGCTGTAGAACTGACCAAACTGGATAGTGAAAAAATACTTGCACATTTATCACTCATTACAGTTGAAGACACTGTTGCAAGTACCTTCATCATCAGCTCAACATCTAGTAAGCATTCAATTCAACATATCTGATTCCCAAATACAGAGCTACCTTATCCAAAGAACCCTCACAAACATAATTAAACATTTTGGTCTTCGTAACATTCTCAATGTTGTACTGACCAAAGGACTTAAGTTTTCATCTGATCAACAGCTAAGAAAATGGCAGTTGGAGTAGATGAGACCAGACATGGTCTGATTTGTTTCATAAGCTATAAATCCAATATTCTCAAAAGCAGTTATTGAATTTTGTGAACCTAATAGTTCAAAAAGCTGCCATTTACTTGCACTTGTGCTTGTTAGTAAAACTTTTCAAAAAGAAAAAACAGTGGTCTTCCATAACTCATGTTATCCTTTGCCTCATACTGTCATCCAAAAAGAGGATGAAGAAGACCCAGGAAAAAGACAACGGAACTTTAGTCAACATTTGTTTTCCTACTCTACCTAAGCTTATTCATGTGTTATTTAAAAGGCATTGGATATTTACACAGTTTGTTATATCAAAACCATATTGAAGTGTTTGTGTATCTTGATTAATAGCACAGTAGAACGATAAATAATTTTCATTGAGAGGTGGTGTTGTGCCATTTCTCTAAGTACAATCCCTAGAGCTACATTCTCTAAGTTCGTTACTGACAAAAATAAATCTGATTCACTCTTCTCTGAATATGACTAAGAGAGCACATGGGAAGAATACATGGGAAAGTAAAACCTTTAGCTGAAAAGAAAAATATCCATTTTTAAATTCTCATGTGTGCCCCTTCCAGGCAGATCTATTTCTCTAATCAGAACAATTGCTTTAGAGAGGTTTTCTATTCTTCAGAAGGCTTACCAAGTATTAAATAAAAAAATAGACAAACTGAAATGAAAATAAGCATAAATTAACTTTACAAGATGTATTTTTGGTGGCAGAACGAACAATTATATCACATCTTAATTTACCAGGATTAACTTCTTAACAGTCTTCTGCCATTTCAGTTCTGTGTTATGAATTACTTGTCTGTTTGTAACCAGTTCCTCTTGATTACAGATATTTCACATACAGTGCATCTTAGCTTGACCATAGTAGAAGTGTTCTTAAAATTAGTTACACAGCATAGACTCAAGTTTTTCATCCTTTAAATGCCGAGAAATGGTTTCTATTCCTTAGGGTCCTGCAGCTTTATAATTTAACTTTTTTTTTTTTAAGGTTCTAATTCCCAAAGTTGCCTTAATTTACTTTCAATTTAGAAAGAATTTGAGATTTTATTTGTGCTTCTGCTGACTCTCACCCAAAACAGCATAATCCCATCCTTCTGCTCCTTTCTCTGACAGTCTTTTAATGCATCTCTACCTCAGAAGACACCAATGCAAAAAGGGGAAATGTGCAATGCAGTAGGTTCCTGTTACTGTACCATATTTGCCTTTAAGAGGAAGTCCAAATACAATTATAAAGAATTTTGGTAGTCACACTGGATCTACTCATAGAGATCATTAATATAGACATCAAAAAAGAAGGAAGAAAATTTGAACAGGTCATAACTTTGTACAAGGAACTTTTTCAAATCTGAAAAGGAAAAAATGATGAGTTTGTAAAATACACCAATTTTTGAGATGTAGGATAACATATAATTTCAGTCCACAAATACATACACATAAACCTATCCAAAAATAATACCCATATTCCAAGTCTGTACTCCAGTGTATCTTGTTGCAAAGAAAATCACATGTGGGGCAATGAACAGGCATGGGAAAAGTGCAGAAAAAATGATTCTAGAGTGATTCATTGTAGAAACATCTGCTTATCTCTGACTGCCTTTACTGGGTTTTATTTATTTATTTTAGTATTTTTCTATTATGAAGTTGTGAAGACAGGGGTTAAAGAACTAGTTGCACTGATAATGCAGTGGAAAGTTCTATGAAGATGTTTTAAATAAGCAAATAAAATTCTTCTGAAGGGGGCCACAAAGCCCACAACACTAATACAGTATCTTCTATTCTGTTAAGAATCTTACCCCATAAGGTGCCAAAAGATTCAACTTACACCACACTCAGTGAGAAGAAGCCACGAAATTGAAGCCATTACCACATGAAATCAAATATTTAAGTCACTTATTAAAAGGTTCTTCATTTTTAATTTATCTCCTTCAGTATTACAGGTATCTTTTTTGAAAAAGTTTATATTTATACATTTCTTCATATTTTGTTTCCTGCAATTGCATTTTATATCAGTGTTTTCTATTATCATGATATCCTAAACAATGCACATTGTACCCTAAGAAGTCACTTAACAGTTAAGAGAAACAAATCTCCCCATCCCCCACCCCCAAATTAACAGGTCTATTTAGCTGGAAAATAAGATTCTGTAAGCAAAAACAGTAACAGAGACAAACATTTAATATGTCTGGCGATCTTCAAGCAGCTGAGCCCTGTTTTTCCAAACATCTGCCTCCCCAGCAGCTATTTGTATGGACCTACCTCAGAAATTGCATATGGAAAAAAAGGAAATTGATGCTCCAGTTAATCCCCTGTGGTCAGGGAACAAGATTACTATGTTATACTCACCTGCAAGAAGCATATCCACCCTCCCTCTAGGCCTGTGATTGTTGAGGGTCAGTTTTAGAAAATTCAAACAAGACATGGGATGCAGTGTGGTGAGGATTTTTAGTTTGTTTTGTTTCTTATAAACTAAACAAAGACAAAAAACTTCACAGAAATGGAAGATTTACAAAAAGCTACCACTGGTAAAGTATTTAGGTCCTTCGTAGGTTTACAGAAGATTAAAAGGCAACTCGAGGTTAACAAAGAATGATTTCCCACTGTAAAAACTCCCCTGATAAAACAGAGATTGTGTTATCAGAGAAATATGGGATTTTGCTATTTTCACTGCACAATGATAGATCAGGTGATTAGAAAGTGTTCTTTCTAATTAGTACTAGATTTATTGCTTCCCTCAAGGAGTTCAATATTTGGCAGTTTTGAAAGGAACAAAATGTCTTAGGCCACTTATGGGACAGAAGTTCTAGCTGCATTACACATACTGAAGTAAGTACTGGTCACAGAGAACTGGGCAAGACCAGTTCCTTCACAGGCAGATGACACTTGTACAGCTCAGCAAGGGCTTACGTTGCTGATGAATTATATGTAGAGACTTGGCAGACCAAATTGTTTGCATTAATTAAGCATTAAGATTTGGCATTTAACAGCAAAACATAAAATGGGCCTTGAATATCCTTCTTAGAAGTTTAACAGTTAAATCAACAGTAAATTTTCAGATTTTGAGAATATTAAGCTTTGGGAATAAAAAAACTGACTGGAAAATTTCAACTCAAAGGCTCCTTTTCTAAAAATTCTGATTATTTGGAAAAAAAAAAAAAAAAGGGAGATTACCAAAAATCAGTTTCTTACCTTCACTATTACTTTAGTTCTTAACAAAAGCTCTAATATTTCTGTTACCTTTACAAATCAGTTTAAAACAAATGGTTTACATGCGTCATTTGAAATATATTTATAGAGTGTCAATAAAATCTTCATAGAGCATCTCCAAATGTTGTGCATTTACTGCATATTTTTACTGAAGATGTACTTTATATAAAATATAAAATATCTTTCCACGGGTAAAGACAGCCATAGTATGTGAGATCAGCTACATGGGAAATAGAGGAAAAGTTTTAACTAACACATTTATAACTTCCAAAAATTATGTGACAAGGGTTTTCTATTATTACAATCTTAGCATTTCAAATTTAAATGTGGTTTTATTTATTGTAGCTAGGGATAAGGTCTGTGCTCTCATCTTAGACACTAAAGAAATCTTTGTTTCCAGTCTCGATGTGTGAGATTCCACATGTCACTACAAACTGTTAATAGCCAAGCCTAGATGATCTACTAGCAGTTAATTCAACTATCACTTAATGAATTGTGTATTTTCATTCTTCAACGTGTAAGTGAATTTGATGAATCCTAGAACAGCAATTGTCTTACTAAAATGCAAAATAGCAGCCTAAACAAATTAATTTGTCTGAATTGAGAAAATGAGAAGGGATTAGGGCAGAAACCATAACATAACCAACTTTCTTGGATCTAGTTGAACCTTCTCTGGAAAAAACAGTCTCATACAATTTCTGCTAGTATACTATTTAGATTTCTTGTATATAATTTATTTTGGAAGAGTCTATGAGAGAAGATCAAACTCAGACTAAATTCTAAGTAACCAAATACTGCCAACTACTCCACTTCTGTTATTATATAGTTAGAAGATGAAGCATTGAACAATGGTAACTCATTTACAGTGTACTTCACTGTGCACGGTGTAGACACAGATTAGAGGATGACATAATGGATAAAGCACTGGCCTTTTACCCTTGGGATTTGGTCCAGTCTACAGTTCTATCAGATAATGGGTTTGGCAATCTCCACTAGTCTCTATTGGACACTAATCCCCATTACAGTATCTCTATAATTCATCATATAATTTAATACACCTGGCAACCTTACCACCAGTTCATTCTTTTGTTACGTAATAGACCAAAGTGAAGTCAAGGGTGGTTAATGCTCTGACGACTGGCCATTATCTTCCATAACAGCTGATTTTGAATGGATTATTGCATTCATAAACCATCTCATAAAAATTGGCAACTGGGAAACCAGTGTAACAGTATAGGGTGATGTTTAACAGTTTTATCATAGTTTTTCTACCAATGTGTAATGGAGTTTCTAGCATCCAAAAAATGCAAGAGAGGAAATCTGAGATTCAAGCTACAGATTATGAGCCAAGAATCTGAGGAGCAAATAAGCTTACATCGAGAAGAGTTTGACTATTTTGAGTTTACAGTTGCTTTTTTGTCTTTTGTTGTTCTTGTTAAATAAACAGTACACTTCATCTTCATTTTGTCTCAGTTACTAAGTCATCTTTTTATCAACATCCTTCCCCTTACATTTTGAAGTATTTTAGATCCACAGCCTCATTCATGCTTGAAAAAGGAACTTCACTGTTATCAGGAGCAACTGCTGGGGATATAAGGGAGCCTCCAGTCAAGTCAAAAGGGAGCTGTACTCCATTTATGGGAAAATAAATCAGTTCAGTGAAACTATGGGATCAGTTAAGAAGAAGAGCAGCTATGACTCCAGTATGACTACAATAGCATTAACATATGAGCAGACTTACAATAGTACCAAGGTACTCATAGCCAAAACAAATTAATAAGCACAATTCTCACGGGAAATAAGAATCTGTTCTATATATTTGTAAAAACACTTTAAGATCCTCACCAGCTAAAATATAATAATGCAATGTTTGTCCGAGAACTAAATTCTACTATATAATGATTTGGAAGACATTAAACTACAAAATGATAATTGGAAAGGACATCACAAGCAAGGTTCTTCTATGCTTTCTGACAGGACTACAGCACAGATACTGGTGCAATACCATTTGATATAGCCTAAAACAGCAGCAGTTGTCAAAAAAACTGTACATTTAATTAACAAAAACGTTGTATGTATTTTCTTTTTTCTTTTCCATTTTGTTTCAAAGACAAAAAGATGAGAACCATAGCCAATCTAGCTCTGATCAAAAGGCATTACCAAGAATGTCCTGTTGAATAAACTATGATGTTTCACAGAAGCTTTACAGAACTGTGTTGAACTCTACTCACTGAACGTTAAGAATTTTGAAAATTACAAGCATAGCAGTATAAACTTGAAAGCTTTGTCTACAGGAACAACAACAATTAAGAATTACTAATGGAATTGTAGGATTATTTTACTAATTCAGTAGAACAAAAAATCAATGAAAGCAAAAGTTCCGAATGCGCACAATGCTCTGATAGAACAGCAGACTCACTGTTTGGCAAATTCATGTAGGAGTGCATGTTTATTGTTGGACATCCTGAGAGTGGGTAATAAGAATCTTCTGCATCAAGAAACACTCTGATTTCTTTAAGAATTTCTTTCTGAAAATTCTGAGTTGGTAAATGAAAAGATGAGATTTCATATAAAAACTGTCTGTTATGCTGAAATACATTTAGTCCTTTAGACACTGTGCACATCCACCATGAATTGTTTGAACTGCAGTGTTACAACAAAGATATTAAATAGACATCCTGCTCCTTTAACTTGACATTTCAACCAACCGAAGGCAATTGCTGCTCTATCATAGTATACCAGTCAGTACTAAAATCACTGTACTACCCTTTAAGCTTATCTTTGATTAGAAATTAAATTTAGCTCTACTTTATCATTTTTGTAGCCCTACAGCATTCATGTGTTCCTGCAGTTAAGTCAAGTCAAACTAAATATTTAATACACTATTCTAATTAGCTACAAACTATTACCTGATTTAAGTCTGTAAATGAATGTGAAAAGACTCTGGAGGCCTAAAGTTAACCTTCATCCACTTCAGTTATATGAGAGAAATTACAGGCTCTAATTAGACTCTTCAAACTGCGAAGAAATAGAATTTTCATAACCAGCTTATTAAAAAATGAAGGTCCCCTTGGGACAGGGCAAATTGCTTCTGCCCTGATCCGCTTATCCTTGTACAACACCATACAGAAGACTCGTGTTGTCTGACTTACACAGCTCATATTTCTCCCAAATTAATGAGCACTCAAATTATTCCAGCTGCCCCCTTGGCACAGAGAAAAATTGAAAATCCATGGCTGCCAAGTGACGTGTATAACCCAGCTGCTAAATAAAATGTGCTTAAGGGGACACAGCTGTTGAGGTGCCTATTTACATTAAAATAAGTCCATGGATACAGAACAAATGCCTAAAGACAGCAAACAATTTATAATACTTTATTTAACCCTTTCATTAGACCAGGTCACAAACATTAGCAGTCATTTATAGGCTGGATGTAAAAGCATGGCCTTTTCACCTTTTGATTTGTCTAATCTTGGAAAGTTTTTAATTTTCTTTTGCAGAATTGGTAAATTCAGAGGAATCACATTAAACACTACAATTAATGTATCAGAAAGGGCAGCTGATTTGTCAGGATGACTCTACTTGGGGAGAAAAAACAAAAACAAAAGTTTCACTCCATTTTGTGCTCTCCAAATGCATGCAGTGATGATAAGCATTATCATCTGGACAATAGAATCTCTGAAAGTGATACTTTGCTAAGTTTAACAGAGAAACTGTTAAGAAACAGAGAGCTTAAAGAGTTTAAGCAAGAGCAAAAGAAGACTATTACATTTCTGTGCCATGACATGCAGAGCATGCAAACTCATTTCTACATTAAATTGAAAATATTAGGTATTACTTGTTTCATGCTAATTAGTATAATATTGTTACCATAGAGTTAACTGCCTTACAAACAAACAAACAAACACACACAAAAAAAAAAACCTGATGCTGGTCTTCATAGATCACATACTTAAAATGTTTTATAAAACGCGATTGTAATCCAACTGACCTGAAAATTACTGTGCCATTTGCAGAGTCATTGAAATAACTGGGACCTAAAAAAGCTTGGAGTAGTCAATGGTTATCTTGACCAGAAAGCTTAGTTGTGAGCAGACACTTGACAAACGAATTTTTAACAGTGGGATTAGGAGCTGAGGTCATATTTGGAAGAAGGCAGTGGATAAATTAGATGTGTTCAAATCAATAAAGCTTGACAAAATTTTCCATACAGTATTCAAGGATCTAATCAAATCAATCTTTAAACCATCAGTGGAGTGTTTTTTGTTTGTTTGTTTTTGTGGGTTTTGTTTTTTTTGTTTTTTTTTTTTCAAGATTTGCATGGTTCTGTAGGACTAAAAAAGGGAAAAAAATATTTAAAAATCTTTTTAAATTTCCAAAAACAAAAAAAATTAAAATCTTGTAGAGCTATTTCCTGGACTTTACTATGTAGGAAGACATTATTAAAAGTGATTTAACAATCAGTTCAAAAACATGTACAGCATAATAAGATGAGTCATAAGAAGAACCATTCTGTAAAGCCAATCTCATTTCTTTTTATGACAAGTATCTTTTGTACACTATAAGACAAAAGAGATCCCTTGGTTAAACTCTGTACTTTTCTGAGAAGCATGCTCATCACCAGCAATCCATGACAGGTGGGCAGCATATCATCCATGAGAGCTTCCAGTATTGTTCATTTCCAAAGTAAAGCAGAAGCATTTAATTGGGACTGACAGAAAAACAAGCTGCAGCATGTTATCTGCTCAGGGATACTGTGTATCTTTAAGGATTACTAGCCTAATGAAATCAACATAAGGTGAATACACTTTGCAGGCAGCTGTGTTCTCTAAGTGTATCTATTGTTGTCATATTAGGAAGAGAGTTTCACAGAAGGGAGGGAACAATCAGGCCCAGATTGAGTGCAGTGTAGGAATTCAATTCAGCAATGAGACTGTCTATAGAGGACACTAAAATTTATCAGACAATGCAAAGCTGCGAGGTGTTCCAAGCACACTGCAATTCAGAATTCAAAAGAACATTTTTGTGTAATACATAGTCTGTAACAAACAGGACTAAATCTAGCTCAAATAAGTATATAATTAGGATGGAAATTTTTGATGTATTGACAAAAGTTGAGAAAACTGCCATGAATGCATGATGGAACAAGATGAAGTTTCTGAAATAAAAACAAGTATCAATCATTACGTGGCTGCAAAAATCAGCAATACAAACTTGACAGCAATGCAAGACAAAGACCATTATTCAGTTCTAACTGTAATGAAGAAAAAATACAAAAAAAAAACAAAAAAAACAACAATCTTTAGCTCTTAGAAGATTGCTGATTCTCATTAGGTATCCAACGTAATCTGGGTTCTATAAAACAGAATGCCATCTAACATTAAAGCATATTGCAGACAAGCCTACGTACATTATAATATCTTGGTCAACTTAGTTAATTAAACATTAAATACAAAAATTAGATTCATTATTGTTGATAATTCTCTACTGACTGCATCCTGAATGAGTCATTTAGTGATTTTACCTGTAGCTGAGACCAGGTACTGCAGTTACTGAGGTACAGATATCTGCCTTCAATATTAACCCTGTTATAATATTGACGAAATGTCAGATTTTTTACCCGTCATTTTAAATTCACTCAGTTTTCAACTCTTGATTAATATCAGTGACAGCAGTTGAAGTGTTTGGAAGTACTTTGATTACATATTTTAAACCTGGTACTAGAAAGAATGAAGAATGAGGAGCAGAACTTCTTTGGACACTAAATGAAAACAGTTCAGGGAGGTTCATCCTTTGATTTCAGAACTACAGTGAGCCTAGTTTCATTTTATTTTTTTTTAAACACAGCTCACAAACTATGTTCTAAGTTCTGTACTTAATTATAAAAAAACACGCTTGTTTGCTCTCTCCCTTTTTCAATTCTGGTTTTGCATTGTCCAAATCATATAAAAGTATGCAGTGATGTCACCATATGTATAAAGGACAAGAAAAACAGATTAATACTTTATAAACACACTTTGCTCCTAGAACATGTAGCCTAAACAAAGGGCTTCCTCCTCTTTTTAGAGGAACTGGGTTAAAAATAAAAAAAAAGAACATACTGTGCATCAGCATGTTTACATTCGCCATCAAGAAATACAGGGAAGCAGAGTTAGCACTGAAAAATGGAGAACTCCAAAGTCAGGATAAAGGAATAATTCATTTTCCTGGAGGAGTTTTGACACTAAGCAACTGACTGCTTTGGAAAGTTTCTGATACTACATCAATGCATGCTTTCTTTTCCCTGTGGCAATCTTTCTCAGGAAATAACTGAATCTATCCTAAGAACATCTTTTATGCCTTTTTGTTGCTTCTCCCACTATCATCAATTAAAAGATTCAAAATGAGACCAATAAATCAGTACTCAGATATTTTTAATATGCAGCATTGTTTTAAACATCTCCTGTTTTAATAACTCCTTCAGGAGTTCTAGTCCTGAACCTTCAGGACTTTTTAAAAACAGTTGCTTGGTGCAAATTTTGAGGCCTAAACACAAAAATATTTTACAAGTAGAATCATAATGGCCTGTACAGTGAAAATATTATCAGAAAGCCACTATCACTTCAGCACATAACAATAGACACTAAGCAGGAATAGTAATAAATCTATCAGAGGGGTGACTTCACAACACAGCAAAAGATTCAAAAATCCACATGAATTCAGATCTGTATTTCAGAGAGATCAGACAGAGAGACAAAGTATTCACAAGTGCTGACCCCCCTATATGGCATTACATTGCAGGAGACTGCATCTTCTTTACCAGAGTGCAGAAGGGAAGTAAGAGGTCAAGACTTCTTAAGAAACAATGAATACATATGCCCTGAATGTTTATATCAATTCTACATTGCCAGGGTAGCATCAGCCACTGATGAAGTACTATTGAATTTCAAATAAGCATTCAGTACATGAAAAGAAAACCCAAGCATCTAACATCTTGCGTGATTTCCTTAACTAAGTTATTTTCAGCTGATCATTACAGATGAGCTAGAATAAACCATCCACAATCCTGCTGTCTCCAGAGGAATCATGAGTGTCTTTTTGGTGAGACAGATGTTGGTAGATCACAAATTTACGCCTATAATCAATTATCCTCAGTTACGTATAAAATAAGCAGTGAGCATTTAGTACCACTGCAATCATAGAAGAAAGATACTTCAGGAAAAAGGAAAAAAATTGAACAGAATAATAAGACTGAAGATTAGTTGCATGAAATAGAATACTTTTAATGCAATATCAGGCAACAGAGGAAAAAGAAAAAGCCCAGTGAAGAGACAAGAGAAACTAATAATACCATAAAGTTAAGATACAAGCCTATTGTATCTTATATTCTAGCAAAAAGAAACACGACTGAGAGCAAGATGACAACAGAGCACAAAAATACAGAACAGACAGGGAAAAAACGTGTGTGTGTGTGCAAGCATAAGTCAAATTCTCTCTCAAAAGTATACCTCAGGAAAGGGAAATCTAATGTCCAACAAATTAAGACAGATCTTACTCAACCTTTTAATGAGACAGTCAAAAGAGAAAAGGCTGTTATTCAATCAAAGGTAGAAGAAGGTTAATGAAGTCAAACAACGTTTGACACATGGAATTAAATTCCTGCTCAGCTGAGCCTGAGGGCCTGGCAGTCTCATGGGCCCGACAGTAGGGACAGCTGTCACAGAGCAGGGGTACAGTCCCCAGGGCTGATCCTTTGCACTATCTGGCTGGATGGGGGAAGGCAAAATGCGGGTGGGTACCAGAAGACATGCACTGGCCAGCTGGGGGCGATGAAACTCCGGGAATCCGGGCAGATCACAGAGGAGAAGGAATTTGTAGCTTCACTTAGCTTACTTGTCTACCTGTCCATCACTCCTTGTGTCCAACTCAACAGTTACTAAGGGTAGCCATTGCCATCCCCTCCACGGGAAAAACAAATGCTGTCTGTACTACCACTGCTCACCGTCACGCACAGCATTAGACAATTAAAATATGTGCAGACTGAAACACAGCATCTACTCCTGAATAATTCCGCTTAATTCAGAGTACAGACACTGATGTTCTTACCAGTTCTGTGTCTTTGGAAAATACAAAGATAAGAACAGCTACATGTGGAGCTCAGAAATATTCAGCCATGCACAGGATACAATAGGTCAGAATATATGGCACTCTGAGTAATGTAGATTAGATACTTGTATAATTCTGCATATGTTGGCCAGAGGGAAGAGTAAAGAAAGGAAGAAGAGGCCACATACAGAAAAGAACCTTTATCACTCTGCCTTTTTCTTTGTAACATTTACTCTGATACCAGCACTTTTGATGAGTGAAGCATAGATTTATCACAGTCAGTGAAATTAGAACCTGATTTCTCAGGCATAGGAAAGTTCTAGAAAATTCATTTTCATTTATTTAAATTTAAGAAAAAATACAACCAACAACAATATATATAGATATATATATAATTTATCACTGTATGCAGGCATAAATTCTACCAGGGTTTTTCTTTAAAGTATCATCAGAAGTAGTTAGCACATATAACTGTAAAATGTAATTCAATGCATTTCTTAGTTAATTAACTGTAAAATGTAATTCAATGCATTTCTTAGATAATTAACTGTTCAAAAGGTCTCTGAGTCCAGAAAACGTTAAAACCTCAGATGTGGGGAGCTGCATTATCATGTGGAGTTCTAGAGTGCTCTTTTATCTGTTTTCACTTCTTTTGCATAACAATCTATTATGAGAGTTTACAAGAAGATCTAGTGTACAGTGATCTCAGTATTTGTTCATCCAGACAGTGCTATTGATGGCCTGGGTCGCTGTCAGAGGGAGATTAGGATAAGGCTGACAGTTAGCTGGCTGATGTTGAATCAGGAGAAAATTCAAACGATGCCAGTATACCTAAGGAAGAAGTGAGCTTATATATTGAAAATGATATCTCTCCTTTTTCATACAGCTTGTATTCACTGCCATTTGTTATGCACATTACCAATACAGGGCTGAAAAATGCCCCAGCTGCTCTGGAGCCAGCAGCTGAGCCCAGGAAAACTTTGAGCAATGAATCAAAGAATTGTAGTTTCTTATTTCATGTCATCCTTTCTATGATCACTTTCTTTTTTTTTTCCCTAAACATCAGAATTCAGTAAAATTCCACAAAAAATAAATAAATAAATCTCGGTTCAATTTAGAAATGTAAGCCAGTACAGATATAATTTCTACATTACCTTTATCATGAAGGCTGAATCTATCAAAAATAATTTGAACAATATTTCACCTAAATTGCTCTCCTGAAACTATTGAAAGCTGCTTTGCCTTTATTTTAAAAAGGATAGCATTGAAGTATTTTCTATGGGAAATTGTTTGGGAACAGATTCCATCAGATTGAAACTGTCCAGAAGCACCAATCTTCATAAAAATATTGTACGAGAATTGTCTTTTTGTAGAGACTTCAAACAAGTGAAGTTCCTCAACAAAACCACATAGAAAAGTTTTTCTGCTGTAAGAGTAATATTGGTATGGCTATTTTATGCAAAGTTGCCCAAGGCATTTTACTATTATCTATACAACAAAAAAGCAAGACTTAATTTATAGAAGGCCCAATGATTGAATGGGTAAATTAATAAATATTTTGCCTCAGGAGACAATGGTTTAGCTCAGAAAACTGAATGTTTGTGGTTGCCACACAGGCAGTAGAGAATAATTCAAGAATTTGGAATTCAAAGACCTAAAATGCATTCCTTTCTGTGTTGATAACATATATAAAATAAGTCCGTCTGTGTCTGCTCACTGTCTCATTTGCAGTCTAACTGCAGTAACTGAAGAACAAATTTTCCAGTTTAAGACTGTCTTTTCCTATGTATTCACAACATGATTAGCACATAGGAAAAATACTAACGGGAATGAACTAGAGTTTATGAGTCTGTACTGGAAACGTATTGTGAGCATCAGAACAAGATGTTACTACTAAAATGTACACCAGTTGGATATTGCAGCAGAAAGATGCACTGCAAGAAATGCTTGGCATCATTTCTGACTTACCTCACACTATTATTGTTTCACTTTCATCCACTTTCATGCACATTGAATACATCCAAACTAATAACTAAGTTTTTAAATAACTGTTTAAGTTTTCTTTTTAGTTCTCCATGGAGCAACTAAAGAAGATTTTACTTGAAGGAATTCCATTAAATTACAATAGTCAAAAGACAAAAGCACTACAGAGTTTGAATTTTAGACTGATTAGATCTGGATTGGTCTAGGAAAAAAAAAATAAATATTCTGTTATAATACTTTGCCAGCTATTTTATGCAAACAGTCATGGATTCTATTCACTTACTGAAGTTTGTTACAGAAGCAATCAGTAATTTATTTTTAAAATTTGATTTCCATTGAATTTGATACGGCTTCCTTAGGTTTTAAGGTAGCCAACTAAGCAGTTGAGTTTACTGTTTGTTTGTACACAACCTTGGTATTTTTAAAAAGAACTTCTTAATTAATTCTACTTTTCTCACACTCTTCAGCCTTTGTTTATTTCCAGAATCTCCTAGCAGACCTTGGATCCTAGGATCCTGTCCAATTCGTTCTACATAAATGACTACATCTAATTTCACCAATCAAAGAAGGACCGTACAAATAATACACCTCTTCATCTAGTGCTGCTTTTATCTGGGCAGACCATTCTCTTCATCTATATTTTTGCACTTGCTCTGTTGTTTCACCTCATTGAAACCCCTTATTCACAGACATAATACTTATCAAATTCTGTCAATGAGCACTCATAGTAGGACTACTTATCTGCTTAAACACTTGCTTTCATGAACTGGGTGCAACAACAGAGAAAAAAAACTGGACAAATATCCTAATGATGCTTAAGAATAAAATGCACAGTCAAAATCACAATTCTTGAAAATTAAAATTACAAAAGGTTGCCCAAAGCAAGATTATTGAAAGGAAAACAGTGCTGATAGCATAAAACAACACAGACAATAATTTTTTGAATGTATATTCTCATGTCAAATGTTATTTCATATCTTCTAAATTACAAGTATCACTACTATTCCAAACAACTCGCTTCCATCTACTGCACTATGAATTATTTCCATACCAAAAATTCCCATGGCAAAATTTTAATTTACTAACATGTTTTAGATTATTAACCTGATTTCATTTACTAACTCTAGAGCTACTTTATACAATAAATATGTAACAACTGATTTTCAACCCAAGTTTTAAAAATGATAAAACAACCAAAACATGGGAATTGTTCTTTGAGAACAAAAGAAAATAATGGTAACTATCCTTGGTTTTTACCTTTGTTAGTGTCTTGTCTCTTTCTTTAATAATCAGTCATTTTTACCTACAATTTTGTATAGGATTTCAGGAATCAAAAAGTAAAAAATGTATTTCTAGTTAAAATTACAATCCAACCATGACATTTTGCCAAAACTTACTTATTACATTACAAGGATTAAAAATTTGAGTAAATCAAACTTGAACTGTCTGATCTGAAACTGGAAGAAAAGTTACATCACCACATCTCCTTACAGTCTATAATTGGAAGAGGACAAGAATGAATTTCAAATGTTCAGTCAGTTCAAAATCTATACAGTTGAACAGAAATGTATTGCTGAAATCCTAAGAGAGCCTGTTTAAATGTTGATTCCCCACCACGAACTCAGAGGGTGGATAAAACTTCAGAATCTTGTGTGATTTAAATGTTTAGGTTATGTCTTAACTTGCAAACATGCATTCTAAAGCATCCTGTCCTAAAACAGTTAATTGATCTGTTCCCTCTCCAAACAGCAGCCTTCATTTTCCTGCATATTTTGGCAGAGGTTAAGGGTGCTAAAACTGTACCTTCCATGGCCCTCTCCTCAGTCAACACATTGCCTATTATAAACAGCTCAAAGTCCAGCCTGGCAGTCATCCCAAATGCTCCAATCAAAGAGATTTTGTTCAGGTTTATCCATTCAGACTCACGTTTATTTTTGCTTTTTTATTCTTTATTTTTTTGGCCATTTTTGTCTTTGGAAGCTGTAGATACTCCAGAATCAAACGTCTCACTATTCTAAACTCTACAGCTATCTACAAATTCCCATATTATATTAAAACTTGTACATTTAACTTTGGCTGGCCTGAAAGAGACAGCATATACCACTGAATTTAAAACAATTTCCTCCAGATATTTCCCATTCAAATGGGATACAAAGCAATTAAACAGAATCAACATATACAGAATTCTAAAAAAAAAAAAAAAGAAAAAACAGAAAGAAATTTGGTGAGTTTATTCATCTTTCCACTCAAAAGAGCCATGACATGCAAAATCTCCAGAGGACTAAGTAGAGTAACTTTTGTCCTTTAAATTAGACAGGTGAAGAATTCAAATCATCTTATTTTTGAGACATATGTTACTTTATATTTTTCTTTCAAATATACGTTTTATGTGTAGAACAGATTTCATACATACAATGTATATGAAGGATACGAATAGTAATTCACATGTGAAAAACTACACTGCAACAGACAACGTTTAGATCAAACTGTAGAAAAGAACAAATACAAGTGAACTGAGTAAAATTTCCCTGTTAATTTTGAATCCAGTTTTCAAGATATTTCACAGTAATGCCATAACAAAGGGAAACTTCAATAAGAATTCTCTTTAAAAATCTTTAGTTTGTGGTTTCTGGCTCCTGAACAAAGTTTATGAAACTAAGCAGATCAATCTCTGCCCAGGATTTTTCAGGAAACATATTATTAGGGCACAAAGAAAACTGGGAATATTTCTGAAAAGGAAAGATGGCAACTACATAAATACTATTCAATCATTATTATAAATAATGACTGACAGTACAGCATGCTTTGCAAGTAATTGAACTAAGTTTTATACACACGAATTTATAAGCCCAGGTTCTGATTTCCTTAACACATACAGACAAATACTTAATTTCCTGAAAATCTCCCATTGTCTACAAAGGAGAAACATAATTTTACCACTCAGTATTACTTATCTGACCACTTAGGAAGATTTTGAGCCAAGTGAATTATCCTTTTTGCGGGGACATTTTGGGGTGCCCATGTACTTCTTATGCCAATGGGTGGTTTCTAAAACTCACTATCTGAGACTTTACCGTTTTCTCCACTGTTCATATAGACAGAACTAGACAAACCTTTGTCTTAACTCATAGTCTCCTATCATGCAACATATTGTCCAAAAGGGTTGCTTACGCCACAGTATTCATTTTTATTTATTTTATGTGGAAGACTCAAGTGCTTTCACCTTTCACTGTCATCCAGTCACTGGATACTGGAAGCCATATTTGATTTCTAGTCATCTTGAGCTAAAATTAAAACTTACTGCTTCACGAGCATGGTAAGCTTATAAGGTCTCAGATCTAAAAGAGGTCTGCTTGTGGGAGTGGAAAATAAAGTGCAAGCACACCAACAAAATCAAAAATTCAAATTCTTCTAAAAACAAAGTTCTCAGATTATTGTTATTCCAAAATTAAACACTTACTTAAGACTTCCATGATCATAGATGCATTTTGATAGAAAAGAAAACAATGCCAAAAGATAACAGAATTCAAAATAAGTTGAAACTACAGCAATTGCACTTCATTTTGCAGTAATGATGTGCCTCATAATGGTTGTTAATAACGACTAATAAAGGAACAGTAATTGCATTTCTCTCTAAATTACTTGCTAATTAATTGAATTTACAGTGGACTTAATTCCTCAACATTGGGTAATATTCCATTAACTGCAGCAATATAGACATATTAAGATTTATTTCCACTGCGTTTTAGATTAGTGATTCGTGATTTTTAATGGCATCCACCATAACAAGTTCTTGACCAATATACTTATGAATCATTCCTTTAAAAAATAAATATATATTAAATAATTAATAGCTACATAAGAATTACCAGTAACTGGCATGAAGAAGAAACTGTTAAAGGAGGACCATGTTAAAGTCATTTGAAAGTCAGAGCCACCAACTTTTTGTTGGATTTTTTTGCCCATTCTATAGAAGAAAGATTTTCCAGTAAGCCATAAAAAAGAAATAAATCAGAGGTTGAGGAAAGATTTAGTGCCTACTAGCATAAGTTTAATCCAAAAACATTTAAAAAATGACCTGCCTTTAAGGTCTAAATTACTCTTCACTACTCTGTAAATCCCCTTCATGTCTTCCTCTCACATTGACAATGCTACAAAATACTATCTGTTTCATGGACATCATTTACCTCATGACCAATATAAAGAATAAAAAATAAGTAAAATCACTTTGTATTCAATTACAAGAACATTACTTTGAGAAAATCTCCCAGTAATGACATCATTTATTATCACATACAGTATTTGAAGATTTTAGACAGAACAGGTACCGTTAATTTATAAGCAGTCACTAGAAAATTGCAGCTCTCCCTCAATCCCACAGCATATAACTAACAAGTTACATCTTAAAAGGGTTTTTGAAAATAGTTCTTGTAGGATAAAACCTTAGTGACAACAGTACACACTAACATAGTCACTTCCTTCTGTCATCTTATTCCTTCAAAGCGCCAAACATTTGATGAGAGTTTAAACTCTACATCAGTGGTACACCACTGAAAACTTCTATCTATTATAGTCAGTTTGGGAAATTTGCTTTCCTCTACTCTGTGCAACAGTCTGCATTATCCTCATTCATCATCAGTGGAGCAATAACCCCATCAATTTTTCATTTATTGTGATACAACCATTGCCATGCAACATACATATAATTCCTAGATTACAAAAAATTTTCAAAAGCTTTCTTGACCAAAAGAAAAATATACTGTGCAAGGGGGTAACAGACTATAAAATCCCAATCTGGACTATACGATTTTTTCTAAAAGATGACAGAAAATAGAAGTTGGAAATTATATGGAGCAATATCATAACACTTACAGTAGCTAATGGAATCTATCCAATCAATATTTTGACGGTGGGCTCAAAGTTTCTCAAGAAATGCAATTACAGCAAATCAAGTTTTTCTTGTGAAGGGTGAAGGGGCAGGGAGGTGAAGGGGCAGGGAGGACATATGACAGTGAACATTAGATTCTTCTAAGCAGAATTCTCAACGTACTGCTACAAGGGTTTGCAGACTCCTGATCAGATTTTTTTCCAATAAATTTGTCAATAAAGTCGGTGGAAAGATCATGAAACCAGATGTGTTCTATTATACGCTATCTGTTTTTGTCAGATAGCCATTCTCTTCAATGTCTCCAAAGGTAAGCTGAGTCGAGGTTTCTCTTTATTTCTACCCCACCATCCCACAGCTCCTGTGCATCACAACTTCATATCTTCCTTTGTGAATTTCTAATCTAAGAAGCTATTGAAAATTTAGATATTTCCTCCAGTGCTCCATTTGTTGAGTTTTTCTTGTAATTCTTTATTTAATTAGCTTACACCGACTTCAGTGAGAAGATGAACAGTTTCAGTAGATGGCAAATATATAGTAATATTTTACAGATTCTAATTGGTAATATATAGATTAAGCAATGAAACATGACAATGTCAAAGTAAATGTAGTTTATAGGAAGTTCTAGAAATATGATTCTGATTGTTGTAGCACAGCACTGCATGGAAAACCATGCTATTAAATCCATAATCCAGAAATAGTTGCTTCCTTTATCAATGAAGAAATAGGATTTGTGAACACTGGAAAATATTTTTTCTCTATTCGCTCACATTGCATTTTTTTTTTCCTGGTAGAAAAATCATTGGTATGAATATGAAGATACACACACCTAAAAATTATCTGCAATTTATTTGGGCCATTTACAAAAATATCCTCCTCCCTCATCTTGTCTTCCAGTGGTAGTTCTGGTATCTTTTAAAATGTCACTTGAAGTTATTTGAATAGGTCTCACATTCAAAATTATTTGGCATAAGCACATTTATTCCTAGGACATATGAAAAATGTGTAAAGTCTGTTCTATTTCTATTCTTGAATTCAAGAATAAACACAGATACGCACAGGCACAGACTATATGTTCATAGGTGAGTCCAAACTATTTTAGGAGATACTCAGTAGGCCAAAGTCATCATCTGTGCAGAAAAACTGGTCATTTCTATTCTATACCAGGTGATCGTTACCCATCAGCTAGAGTTAGTAACAAACCTCCACTGTAATCCTCTACAAAATTTATTTTGCTAACAGACTTAAAATTCTTGTTACGTTTAATATGGGCACAAAAAGAACATCAGAACAATGAACAGTTTGAGGGAGAATTTTTCTATGTTAGCAAATCCTTGGATTTTAAAACTCAATTTAAATTAGTAGCATAAGAAAAGATATGCAGCCAGGCTTGAGATACTTGAGAACAGATCATAGCTGTGATTGTAGAAAGGTAGAATGAGTTATTGTTGTGACTAGATTTTCTTGTCAAAGCTACACATTTTGCTGTGCACAGAATAGATGCTTTACATGTTATCAACCCATTACCTGCTCACATTTGTTCTTGTTTGTTTTTGTTTTAAAATAAAAACTAATTGTTTATAAGTACAAACAATTACTACCTAGCAATTCCAAACAAATTCCTAAAAATGGCAACCTAGCAATGGTCAGTTACAGCCATTTTGATCAGGTAAATAAAGTCTGCCTATAGTAAAACAAAGAATAGACAGATGGGAGCTATTTTAAGCTGTTACTGTTGCAAAACCTCACTCTTGTTAAGAAGTGCATGAAAACAAACTGTGCTCTATCACAACCCTTTCACCAATCTCTGAAGACTTTATATGACTTCATTTTTTTTTTTTTCTGCTTGTACTCTATTTCACTTGGAAAGTGACAAAAAAAAGTTATTTTCAGCCATCAATTTTTCACTGCCGGACTCAGTGCAGGGGCTGTTCATAGAGCCCAAGCCAGGAGGATACAGTGCACCAATTTTTAGAGAAACTTATATGCCTAAGCGGAAACAAAAGTCCCTTTCTTAATGCATCACCCTTTAGGTTTCTTCCTTCTCTTGCTAATACTGCACAGATGTGACAGCTTGAGTGGAATTCATTCCTGGATCTCTCATCTTCAAGAAAGTGATGACTATGTGATCAGTCCTTCTTTCTTAAAGTCACGACAATGCCTTCATTCCCTTTTTTTGATTCTGGTCTCTTCCCATTTCAGTAGTTCTGTTTCAGCTTTTGCACAACCACTCTGCCAGTTTCTAGCATGTTTAATGACATGAATATATTTACTGTTTATTTTAATATCTTGCTTCTTACACAGTAGACTGAGATATAGCCCATGCCAGACCACAAGTCAAAGAAACCTTAAATATTCAAACACGTGCATATTATTAAAACAGCATGTGATGAGGTATGGGATTTTTCTCTATGATATGATACTTCTTCAAAAGGAAAAGAAATATGCTGCTATCAATTAATACATTATGTTCCAACAACATTTTAAAGTATGTTGCAGAAACTCAAAACATTTCCACAGTTAAAAATACATCAGTGTCTTAATCCTACGGAAGAAAAATAAAAAGGGTTTTTTGATTTTTTTTTTCAATTTAAGTTCCAGGAAAAAGATGAAAGAATGTCAAGATTTCTAATTCTGAATTAAGAACCAGTTTTTAAAGGTACCAGATGACTTCCTGATTTTCAAAAATAAAATCCACTATGCAAAGCACCTGAGAGTTTTTGAAAATGTCACTGAATGCATATTAGGGGACTATTTAGTCACTGTGCAGAATTGTAAACACATTTAGCATTTGTAATTACTAAAAACTGTATTCTCTGTACCAGCACAGATGCTCTGCATAGAAGTTCTGGGAAAGACCATCTGTGGGCAGCTTAGCCCACAGTTCTGACAGGACAAACAGAAATGTTTGTGTCGCTATCTTTCTTCTGATAAACCAGAGGGAAGTTCTAGTGGAAAAAAAGAAACAGGATTAAATAAACACTATTTCAATTGCCCTGTTTGGTGTACTTCTAGTTTCTAATCTTAAATGGGCACTGAAATGTCCAAACAATTTGAAAGGGCTGTCTGCAGCTTAAAGCAGTAAGATGCAGCTATTGACATCTCCAAAATATTACAGCGCTATCACAGAGCATCCTACAGCTTGCAAGTTTGTGACTACAACAAAGAATCCATGATTTTTCATCTTGCTTAAAGACTTCTGCATTGGGAACACACTATGGCGAAACCTGTACTCCATACTCAAAAGCAAAGCACTTGCCAAACACAACAGAAATCACTTCAAAATGTAAGACAAAATTACACAGTGGGAACTAGCAACCTGTCATACTCATTTCCTAGACTTCCAGACGTACTGCATAGCAGTGCTCTTGCAGAAATGTGTTCAACAGCCATATTTAACATTCTCACACTGCACAGTAGCACATTAGCATCCTGACATCTCCAAGTCTGTTACAACTTCTCAGTAACCTCAGTTCCTAAAATTGAGGAAAATGGAAAAAGTTTGAGGACTTCCCTATTTAGGCAAATCTTCAAAAGCCTTGCAGATGGAAGATAAAACAGCATAGCTCTTCTGTGGCTGTGCTGTATTCATGTGTGTTATTTGACAGTCAGTATACTAAATTTGAAACCCCTGGCACTGGTTCCTTCTCTTTTTTGCTTTATGACTGCAGCTAGTCCCAGTGTTAAATTAAATGTCTGTTTCTCACAGAGTACATAATCCAAAAGAAATAGGAGCCAAATAATAGATTTACAACAAAAACTGACTGAAATGCAGGACTTTCTGAGTGCAGAATTTTCCCTCAGCTTGTATACCATGCAAGTATTTCATTTGAAAAGAACTGGAAGAATTTTTTAAGATGTTTGCTCTCTACAGCACACTCTATCATAGAATCCCAGAATGGCTTGGGTTGGAAGGGACATTAAAGTTCATCACCTGAAGGAAACAGGAAAAATGAAGGCAGGTGTCCACATTCATTTAATATGAAGCAATTCAATAGTGCTTCCAGTGAACGGTTGAATTCTGCTATAGCAGAAACTTACAAGCTCTTCAAAGAACCTGCCTTGGCTTCATCATTTGCATTTCTGTTCCAAGGGAAACATTACCAATTTGAAGGCTACAAAAAGGAAGGCCAATGAAGATTAAATGATGGCATGGTTTTTATTTTTTAATTCTTATTATTAACAAATCAAACACTAGGGTACGTTTATTTCTCAGTTTTTTGTTGTTTTTTTTTACTTTAAAATTCATCATTCATGATGAACACAATGGTCTATAAGTTAAAAAAGGGAAATAAAATGTTTTCTTTGAAAAAAAAGTAAAAAAAATTAACAGAACACTAGGTCTTGAAGGGTTATGTTCTCAAATTTTCACATACAAGTAAAAGAAGAGTAATTGAGTAATTGTACTTCCAAGAAAACAAAGCTAAACCAATGCTTTGATTAAATAGTGCTGAGATGCAGTCATATTTTGCTACTCCAACCAATTATTAAAACAGCTTTGAGAGGATTACCCAACAGAAAAATAAATTCAAATACAAACATAAACATCTTCATGCACATGCAAGCTATTTTATCAATAGTGTAAAACTTATAAAAGCTGATCCAGTGTGACACAGTAGCAAGCTTTATAATACGCAAGCAGTTTGTACTTTTTTAGCATATTAACTACTTGTAGTGTTATTATGTTGGTATAAAAGAAACAAGAGCTCCTACCACTGATATCTCCTTAGTTGTTGATAAAATGTATTAGTGAGGGGTTTACTTCATCTTTCATATATTTAGAGATGCTTTCAACACGTTAAAAAATTCATATAGGAACACAAAGATTTAAAAAAGTCATAAAACATCTCTCCGTATGTTTATATGACAAAATATATTGAAAACCAACAGGAAAATCATGCAACAACAAATGAAAAAACTCTAAAACTATCACACTACACAGAAACCTATACTAGAAGTATCTATGTGTGCCCCTTTCACTAATTCCTAATGATTTGGACTGTATTTTCAAAGGTGCACATTAAGTTTAATAGAATATTTATGCATTAAAGGGTTTCCAAATGTGTCCACACACAACCTAGGGATTTTGTATGCCTTCATCAGAGAGCACGTACTAAAATACAGTGAAATAAATTTGTCATTTGTTGACAAGAAAGAAGTAGAGGCAAGCAATTTTAGCTTTTTTGCAAGCAAGTACATGTTACTGAACTGTATGCATAGCAAACTGCATAGCTATCGTGAGAAGTAAACAAGACAAAGGAGAAAAAATTACATTGCCAGAATATAAGATTAATTAATATTTGGTCTTACCTTAATTACAATTACAGCTTTACCCACTACTATTTTTAACTTCCAGTTGAAAAGTATAACTGGATGAAGCTACCGGAGATTTTCTTTTGTTTTCCCTTGCTGAGACAATTCTTAAGTAAATAATGACTTAACAGGGATCACAAATACCTATTAAAAAGAATTCTACCAGCATGAAACTCTGAAAACCATAGAAATTTCTCCACAATCTAGCATGATTAAATTTATGCCATCAAACTGTGTTTAAGATACAATGACGTGTTTTAATTGCACTTTTCAAAAGGTATATGCTGCTTAGTGAATGTTGACATCTGATCTTAAGATGAGTGGAATGGTTTTCCTGCCAGAATGAACTTTAAACAAGGTATGCAAAAAGACACTTAAGAGTTATCAAAATCTGTGCATATTTTTCGATAGATTCTTACATTGACAGTTCTGTTAGACATCCACTTTCTAACTAGGAATAAATACCTCTAACAAAGATGCACTGAAACCAGCATGTATTTCAAACAACTATAATGTAGAATATTTTCTAACAGATTATTATGGCATAAGCCTCTTTTAGAAGGTCATATTGCATAAATCTTAGGAATTTAAAAAGAAATCTTTGAACAGAGGAACAGAATTTGGCTTGTAAAATTATTACACATTCCACTTACTAAGTAAATTTAGGAAATTCTCTACTATGACTACTCAACATATATTTAAAGTCATGTTATAGAGATACAGCCATGAAGTTCAGGCTTGAGTGCCTCATTAGGCTGACATTTGAGAGCATCATACTTGCATGCTAACAATTGTTTCTGAACTCACCTGTATATGCCTATGGATATACCTCATGTATTTCTGTATCTAAAGATAACTCTTAGCTGTGGAAAAACTTGTTTATCTGTCAAGGGGAATTTTGTAAATGTTCTTTTGAAGTTGGCAGCCTTCAACCTGCGCTGAACTTTGACAGCAGGTTGTGTATCTCAGGGAAGAAGGAGGGGACTACCTCCAGAACTCAAATATGCAAAAACGGTATGCGTTATCAGTAGAAGGGAAATCAGGAATGCAAAGCAGGCAAGGAAGTTATTTGGAATTTATCCTTAGACAAAGAAGACAAAAAAGGGTAAAAGCAGTCAGATCTGTGGAACATTAGTAGGGAAAATCTTGTCAGTATAATAGGACCAGGTTTTAATTTATTTTTCTATATATGATAATATTTATATGGTTAATATGTATATTTTATTATAGAATGCAAAACAATATATATATAAAATTAAGCATAAGTGCTGCTCTGAAAGTAACACTTCCTATTTTATTAAGTTGGCCCACAACACCAGAGCCAGATGTTGGTGTTACAAGAGTAAAATTTGAAGCTTCCCACCACAGAGCGGATGCTGGCACAGTGAGCTGCTGGGCAGTGCATTTCAGCATCTGAAAGATGAGCTACGAGTTGGATGGTCATGCAGATTTTTATGGGTGTGGCATGCAGGTTTTTGTTCATCACTGGTGAAAATGTACAGCTAACGGTGGTGGCCATGTAGAAAAATAGTGTTTTGTAGCTGAGAATTTGCTCTGTCAAATAGTGTTACTGTGCTCTTTGTATCTGTTGTAATTTCTGCGGAAATAAATAGGAGGCATTCCTTTCAGAGTGACCTACAAATATAATATGCATTTAAAATAACTATAGCACTTTAAGAACTTAGTTAAGTTAGACAAGTTTCTACAGGGTAAGAATTAACAGGAGTTAATCAGGATATATCTAGTGCAGGCACACAATCTGTGGTTAAAACACCTATGAATGGAACACAATTGCTGGCAACTAAAGCTTTGATGCTCTATAGCTATGCCAACTAATAGCAGCTCTTTTTGAGTATAGGAGCTAGCATGGATAGTTAGGTTTATGACCCCCCATTTAACATTAAGCCTTTCACTCAGCACTTTTTGCCACTTTAGAAACCCCTGGGGAGAAACTTTCCGTATTCTGTGCTTTTAGTGATGATGTTAACAGCAAAATGCAGTGCTTTGGCTGACTGCTAGAAGACCATGTTCTAATTAGAGCAAAGGTTGTAGCCTCTGGATTGACATTTAGACAAAACTAAGCAATGGCAAAGCCTATTACCTTTTAGCAGTTACAGCAATATAAATGAGTCGAGTCAGATGTGATACAACAAATGAACAGAAAATATAAGTTTCACCACTTAGCCTTTATACATACCATACTTCCCCGTGCTATACCTATGTATATATATTTCAGTTCAAAACATCTAGTACAAAAAAAGCCACAAAAACTGCAGATCCTCTAATGTAAATCAGCATTTCTCTCACAGGTCGTTTTCATAGATTCCTGTAAATGGTTGCAGCTCTGACTAATTTTTACCTCACCATTTCTTAATTACTTAAAGATGAAATTCCCAAACAGTCCTTCAAGTTTGCTTAAAGTTAGGAGATTGTCCACTGTCAAAAGATTTGAATGATTCTACTTTTACTTTTAGGACTCACAGCATAGAACATCTTAATACCACAAATGCATATAATATTATCTTAAGTCAACATGGACACTGCTAACCTTATCAGCAGACTATTACTCTTTTCAAAACCACAGACTGCCATGCTTGGTACTACACTCAAGCTGAAGGGCATCCATCACATGTCAGAAGGACTCCCAATTACTATCCATTATCCATACCTGAGTCTAAGATATTTTTCATCTGCTTTTTTTCGAATTTCCCTTAAAAACATATCTTCCTTCCTAAGATGCAATTAATCAAAATTTTTGCCTGGTTAAATTCGGGTACAAAACGTGACTGCTAAGGAATGTGGCTGTTAAGGCAAGTGAGAGCAGGATCAGGTTTAGAATCAATATAATTTCCTCTAGAAAAATCTCCACCCAATTAATAGCACCATTCCATGACATGGCTTTGATTCACTTCACGTAATGCTGCCAAGCTGTAGAGTTTCTTACATATGTATTTCATTCAAGAAACTAAAAATAATACAAGCAATCAACACAGAAACAAAGATGAAAAATGCGTGGTAATGAATTAATTTATGTATAATGAAATCATTTTGTTTCTTATTACACAACCTAAAGTGTGCTGCCCCACCTTTTTTTTTGTTTTTTGCTGCCTTTCTTTTTTTTCTAAATTAATATTCTTCCTTTTGTCAATGATGTTTTAAAGCAAAAATTCTCTGAAAGGTTGCCCAAAACTTTTATTTTATAATACTGATAAGAAATATGTTTACCTGTGACACAAATCAGTAACTTGTAAGAAAAATATCTGATTTAGCCTATGCTACAAGATACAATATGTGGCAACAAAGATGATAAAAATGAGGATTGCTTTGATCTAAAATACTTGGGGAAAAGTAATATTAAAGAACTAAAATTGGCAATATGTTATTTTACTAAGGCACTAGTGTACTTATTTTCGGAATAAAAGAAATTAAATTCTCAGGGTTGCAGTCAACAAATTGTAACACTTTGGTAAGAGTTGAAACAGATATAAGCAAAAGCAGCTGACATGATACTGATGCTACTCATTCATGCACTCCTTTCACTCACTCATTCTTCCTTTCAACTTTGTAACCAAAAGGACTACGAAAAACAAGCATACCAAAAAACAATAACCAAACACCCATAAATTTACATAGTCACTTCCTAAACAGCTTATTTCACTGCTGATGGAATAAGTGCCACTTCTTTCATACACTTTGTGTAGGCCACCACTGTATGTTGCAGTATGAAAAGCAGCTTGTATATCAGCAAAATTGTTGATGTGACAGAAAAACTACAAAAGTATTCTTGCCTGTATTTCACAGACACTCACACAAAGCTAGTGAAAGTTGGTCATGACATCCATCAAAAAGCAGACAAAATAAAACCCACTGATAAATATCTGTCAAGTCAGCAGTTGAAAGTATAATGATTCAACCTGTCAACGTTCATGTATGGTAATCAAAGAAAAATAAATAAATAATAATAATAAAATAAACAACAACAAAAGGATAAAGCCCAAAAAGCATGTTAAGTAGCCTAGGATTTGTACATTTGATTCTTGTTCTTAAAGAGGGAGAAGGTTGTCCAGATCCTTTGACTGAGTTTTACCCTATGTAATCTATGTAACAAAAGTATTAGAAAACTTAGTACACATAACACTTCCACTGTACTCATCAAGCACATTCACACAATCTTTGAATCAGAGAGGTTGGAAGGGACTTCTGGAGATCATCGAGTCTGATTGCTGAAGATTTCCTGCAGCAGGTTGAGCAGGAAGGCTTTCACTATCTCAGCTGAATAAAAACAATTTTTCCTTTAAAGTTTCACATTTTCTTCTGTAATGAAATGTATAATTTCCTATCTGAACTGCACATGTGGAGCTAATTCCCTCATTCTTAGATGTTACTTTCCAAAGATGCCATCCACCTGCATCTCAGTCTCACTGAAATGCATTTCTTCTTTCACATGTATTATTAAGACTCTTCACCAGTAATACCACCTGGACTACATTTGCATGCTTTAATTTTTTTTTAATCTTTATCAAAATAACTGAGTGGAATAGAGGTGATTCAAGAAGAACGATTGGCAAGAGGTTTGCAGTGTTATGCAAATAATCTCCAGAGGCATTTTATTTTTACAAATAAAATTTTACAATTTTATTCTTTCAACTATTTTCTTATAAGCTTTCTATATCATGTCATTAGCTAGTACTCAGGGCCTTCTTAGTCTATCTCCCTCTTCTTTTGATAATGCAATGCGTGGTTTTGTTATTATTTTTTTATTATTATTTATATATTGTGCCTATCTCTCACGCTTCCATACGGAAAATGACTCTCTAAACAACATTTTTTTTTGGTGGCCTGTCTGGTTCAACTGTTGCTGAACTAGCCTATGACTTTATTGCTTATTTGGCTATTGACTGCAGCAACAACTAGACAGAAAGATAGCAGCAGCATAAGAACTTGTAGAAATAATGAACCTCCCTGTTCCATTCTGTGCTTTGACTATTTTGTCTTCTCATTTGGTAATATTAACTTGTGCACATTATTGCCTCAACACCATTACAACTTCTTCAATTTTTGGGGGGTAAGGCACAAAACTGTGACCCATTAACAATATAATTAACACTAACAGCCAGCAGAGTGATAATTTAGCTTTCAAAAAGGACAGCTATTCTGACACTAGCTGAATGGAAAATTAGATGTGTTTCTCTTATTATGAAAATATGACAGCGTTAATGTCAGATCCTGCTGGCTGCTTACAGGGAAAGAAAATGACTTCTGCTTTATCACTCAAACTTCAGTTAAAGTCCACAGCTATCACAGTGAGAGACTACAATACAGTACAGAGGTACTCCTGACAGGACAGAAAAAAAACACAAGGTTTAGATAGGGCGTTTTACTCAAAACCAAACATGATGATTTACTCTCATAAGATCTGAAAGGACCAGCAGGGAATTGCTGCTTTCCTCTACAGCACAGTACATAGTCCAATTCCAAGGACCATGTAGACATTTTCAAACAGCTGTAGATATTGTTCTACAGTTAAAACTCTAAAATAAAGCTGTCTCCTATTATACAGAAGAATTTCAAAGCATTATGATATTTCATAGAAAAACTACGTATTTGCAAAGTAGATACATAGATTGTGAATCTGGGTAGAGTTTCAAAGTGCATATTCTGGCACATTCTTCTGAATACTTTTTCATAGCCAGACTCACTGACTGCTCCTTTCCACCATTTTCACAGCTTCACTTTTCATAATCTTTCATCTCACTTTAAAGTGCTTCTTCAGGTTCCTTCTCCTTCCTATTACTATCACTGCCTTTATTGACCTGGTTGTTCTTTGTTCCTACTCCTTCCTTTAGTGGCTCTGACTGTCAATTCAGTCCAGCAAACCCAGAAGAATTTCTTAATCTGAACAGTATTTGACCCAAGCTACTCCTTCTTGAGCTTTCTTCCTATTTTAGGACCAAATACGTTTTCATTATGTATAGTTCTGTGCTTGGAAGATGGAAAAAAAAGGAATACTGCAGATAATAAAAGAGGAAAAAAAAAAACCCAAAAAAACCAAAACAAAATAACTCTTGTAAGGATAAAAAATACAAGATATGTGTTCAGTTTTTATAGCACTGGTCTGTGCCTCGGGTTGTTAATAATAATACCATTATGTAAAATTATGAAGGTTAGGAAAATAAAACTGAGTCTCTACTTATCTGTGGTTATTCCGGATCATTTGGTACTTTCAACAAGCAGTTACCGTGCACATATTCTAGACAGAATTGTATTGAGACAGTTGCATTCTCTCTGTGTGAAATTACCCTTGTAAAATTACAACTGAAAAAATCATTTTTATACTTTCTCTTAAAAAAAAAAAAAACCCTGTTCTGTAACATTGCCATAGATTGATTATCTACAGTCCTGTGATGGATTAATGTTACCTAAATATGTAGTTCATAAAGTAAACGTGAACTTTCCTGGGTGAAAATCATTATGCAAATAGAAGATAGAAATGCATACTCTAGGTGAAGGAAGAATTAGTACAAAGTTTGTCACATTTCAGAAATTAACACTGACTAACTTCCTTCTCCAATGCTTTTGAATTTCCTGCTGCGTTTTGACTTCTAAAACAACAGTATTTCAGAATTAGAGGGAAAAAAAAAAACAACCTAGGTAGAACAGTGAATATAGGCACTGACAAACATTTCAAAACATTGCATGAAAGAACAAAAGAAGAGCAGTGTGCCACTGGGGGGATATGGGTGACATCTGTTTAATGTCACCTGGTGGAGCTGTTAGAAACATCAGCTATTCAAAGTCTTTCCGCTGCAAGTACTTTTACTTACCATGTCATTTTTTGCAGGGCTGGATTGCTACTGAAAAAAACATTAACCAGATGAAAAAAAGAAAAGAAAAGAAAAAGAAGCTATCTTGAACAACTCTCCAGCAGAAGAGAGCCTTTTTTTCAGGTCTATTGTCTGATGCAATGTAGAAACTCCATTCAGTAAATTAAGCTGGGAGAAAATACTTCATCTTAGGAAAGGAAGAAATCAGAAATAACAGTGATATCAAGTAGGTGAAAGTAAGAATGTAAGAAATATGATAGAGAGCTTAAAATAGATTCTATGTAACACTCTGTTAAAGTAGAGCTGGTCTTCAGCATGGGCAGGCCCCTGCAAAGGGCACTGAGAAAATCTTGACACTTTGTATGTATCAAAGTTCTGTGATAGCACTTCATCGATAAATGAGTAGCATAAAAATGAAGCCAGACCTAAGATCCGAAGATTTTAGTGCAGGTGGAATGAGCACCTGCTTACGTACTGCCAAAGGCTAAGCAGTAGGCTTGAAGGACCCACTGGCCGATCGGAGATGACGTTTTCTGTATTTCTGCCATATGTTCCTAAAATGGAGTGAACTCCCTTTATTTATCTGCTTATAAATGGTATACAACAACATTTGCCAGCATTTGCACTTTCAAGGAAGCAAATTTGCAGAGGTTTTTTTAAAAAGAAATTCTGAGATCTTAAAAATACCACTTTAATTGTTGGCTGAGTTGATTCAATCAATTTCTTTGCAATAACCAACCAATATCTCTCCCAGTAAATCTGCAGAAATCAGTTAAGGTAGCTCTTGATGTAAGAGCACACAGAGCTGGTGGAAGGGCGGGGAAAACCTTGGCTGTACAGCTAATAAATATAATTATAATGATAAAAGCTCATAAATGGCTTCATTCTACACTGTCACTCACAGCACAACCCGCTATCGCTCACTCCTGCTGCACACAATGACCTTTGTCATGCTTGACAAAACAGCTTCCCACTGTGATTTGACTCTTACTGAGTGGCCAGATGGGGCAGTTTTGCTTCATTATTTGTGTCTGTGAAGTGAAAATGCCAACAGAAAGATTCATTACTGTCAAGATCATCTCTGCAAAGCTCCTCTGATTTATTAGGGCACAAACTGCAGCACTGGCTGTAACAAGACGCAAATGTTCTGTAAGGCCTATGAACTTGAGAAGGAAATACACTGCCATCAAGAGGCAATGTGCCTTATTTATTAGCACTGCTATCACAGAAAATCGCATCAGTAGCACATATTGGAGCAGTTGTGGAGGATAATGTGACAGATCAGCCGATGACATATTTACATAAAATCGTTTCTTTTACTTTTCCAAAATTAGTACAGTTCAGACAGGTGAAATGCAATGGAATTTCTAAATACTTCAAAATATTAGTATATTCAAATTACGATTGGGGTTGCAATCCAGACTACTACATTGTAGGATAAGAAAATCTAAGTCTCAAGTTATCTTTCAAGGAGAAATTTACCGTTCAATTCCAGAATAGTCTAGGGTTTCTTTTATTATTTATTTTTTTTATATATTTTTTTAAGCTCTACATATTGTTAGTTGGTCCAGATTTTTGTATGCTTTTTTCCTCATGTCAGAGACCTTGCCTATGTTTCTACTTAACGCAGTGGAATGCTCCTAAAACATTACAACCAGTTATGATGAAAAACAAGTATTAATGAAGCACTGAAACAGCTTTTTTGTGTCTACCATGAACTATGTATGACTTGAATACAGTACATCAGTTACTTCACATTAAGCAGGGTAAAGAACACTTCAGCAATTCAGGAGTAATTTAATATTACACTGACTTCTAGAGACACCATGAAAATGCTAATAATGCCACGCTAGTTCAGTTTGCTGGCACTGTTCAGTCTTGATTGCTAGCACTGAAGCTGCTTCCAAGGCTGTGGCTATGTTGTACTACTGTCACTAGGATACTTTCACCAGAACTACCACTGAATGACCCTATGCAAAAGCTGCTGAATAAAGGCTAGAAATGGCCTGGCATCCCACTGGTAAGCAAAACACAGCAGACAGGAATGCTGTGAAAGTTGCATTACACTACAAGATCACACAGACTGTGCCAGTGTAGGATCCACTACTGTCCATGAATTAGAGTTTTGCAGACCAGCCTCTAAGATCCTGTGTTTCTACCAACATTCTTTTTTTTCCTCAGATTTAAAACCAAACAAATGCTTGCATAGCACTTCTTAAAACCGAACCGAAATCTGCAACCATCAAGTCTCTTCTCTGCACTTTCAGAAGGGAAGCAATTAATAATTTTCACATTCAATTAACCTATCATAGGATCAGTGTAAACATGTAACTATAAATTTACACATCTAAAAAAGAATTATGCAAAAAAAGTTCCTTCTTATAATCTTATTAAATAATTTTGTTATATACATTTTCCAATTCAGATAGCATCATAACTTGGCCTGTGGCTCTAATTTAATAATCCACTCTCATTCAGAGGGCAGGTACACTTTGAACTGACACAGTTCCTGTGAGTAGTTCTGGGTCTTGTAGATACTGTTAGCACTTGATTTAATATATATGTAGGAACTAAGGCCAGGTTCTCTTGCCACTCAACAACCCATTAATAAGTCACTCTGGAGAAAGGAGGAAAAGACAAATGTTTTGCTGAGCTACTTTCTTTTAGGAAGTCTAAATCCATTCATTAGTAGGAAAAAAATAGTTCACTGGTAGAGTTTTTAACATACTTGTATGGCTTGTTTTACATTACTATTCCCTTAAGGCTATTAAATGTTCTGATATTTAAAAAGCTGTGAACTAAACCAGGTGTTTACCAATCTATTTCTTACTAAATGTTGTAAAGTTATCTAGATTGCTTTCTACAAATCTGCACGTTATTTCAGACCATTCAATTAATGCCATAGCCTACGAAAAACGATTTATATGTAAAAATACAGAATATGGTAGCAATGAATGCTGAAATATTTATTACATTTTCTTCTTAATGTGGACAGTAGTTATTTGCAAGTCAGAAATGTGAGCACTGGAGCGAAGAACTTGCCTGCTGTACTTCACTCCTTTTCCTAAGAGACCCCGCTGGGCTCCTGAACACCCCTCTGAAGCAGTTGTTCCTGTTGTTCCTACTGTTAACACACTGTATTTATGGAACTGAATAGGTGGCAACAAAGAGCACATCTAAGAGGACTTACCAGAGTCCTGTTGCTGAATTTACTTTTGTAGGAAAGAAATTTGCTAATTTCCCTAAAGGTTCAGTAATTGTCAACTGAAGCACTTGCTCTGGTTGGTTGGCACCCATTAATGACTGTCAGCTCTCTTTACAGAAAGGGGACACAGTTTGGAGAAACATTTGTGAAGACTATGAAAAGAAGAGAAAGATTTCCTACATGCTTGCTTCTATGTGACCAAAAATGGAGTACCTTCAATTTAGTCATGTCTGCTAATATGGGGAAAGTATGTGAGGATCTTATTATGAACTTTCAAAATGGTTTAGTATTTCCTATTTTTTTAGACAAGTGGAGCACAAAAAAAGAGAGTTTTGAATTTCAGAATAACTGTATACTGCATTTAGCATATATTCATATAAGAATTCCACTACTTACATTGATCTAATGGCTTATTAGATGTCACTCCTGATGCATGCAAACATAGGGCCAAATGCATTTTTCTGGCTGAAATTGCACTAACATGATGTACCACAAAGGCATCCTCAGATGTTTGGCTCATCTCTAGCTTCCATACATAACCTTTTAAGGAGAATTTAGGTCAGCCTAAATAAAACAGTTTCTTTCAAAATGGGGTGCCATATGTCAAAATGTTCTTAGTCAGCCAGAATCATTTTTAGCCAAAAACTCAGTATGATCAGATACAGTGCTAATATCTCCATATTCACAAACTTCTCATGCTGTTTGTATAAGTATATGAATATTTTAGACAAATTTGGTTCTAGTTGCTCAAACAAATCAAAATATTGAAAAAATACTATCATAGTTATTATAATCGTACTAATGATAATTCTGCTAAGTTTCCACCATGCTTTTTATGGAACGAGTTCTGTCACCCATTTTTTATTTTTATTATTCTGAACAGTCTCAGTCTCTTTATAGATGCTGTGTACTTCCCAGCATGGAATCCATGATAACTTAGATATATAGCCCAAGAAGAACAGATAACACTCATTTTGCTGGGATTCCACTGAGTAACATACAAGATGCTACAAACAAACTTCATATAACAAAAGGAAAAAAATATTTCACAAAGCATCTAACAAGTCCCTTTACTCTTGGCAAATATTCTCCTCGTGTAGGGAGCAAAGAAAAGGGAATTCCTAGTGTTCTCTGAAATAGAGCAGTTTCCTAAAGAAACTCTTCTGGCAGATAGGATGAGGAAAGTATTGTTACTTTGGATAAATCTCTGGTGCATTGTGTGTGCTGCCCACATCTCATACACCCATAAACAGTTATGCCAAGAACACAGATTTTCTATTAAAGCAAGATAAACTCAGCTACTGGATGTTGGATGTCCCCAGTATAGACATAGCAGAAGAAGAAATTCTCAACTGTACTAAAAGTCTGAACCCTTTTGAAGGTAGATCTGGTCCCTGTTAAACTTATGAAGAGAGCTTTAAACTACATTAATCTCTACTTTCCACACAACAGCATGACACTACTGATAAATTCCCAATTCTACGTGGAAAAAAAATGCAAGGAGTATTGACACTACAGTGTAGGAATCAGAATGGCTTAGGTTGGAAGAGAGATCCAACCCCGCTGCCACAGGTAGGGTTACCCGCCACTGGATCTAGAACTAGATCACGTTGCCCAGGGCCCCATCTAATCTGGCCTTAAGCAACTCCAGGAATGGGATATCCACATCAGGAATGTGGTGGAAATAGGGAAGAAAATTTGCAATTGATAACATTCTAAATACATTTCTGAAACATGAACAGATTTTGCTTTTTCAGTGGAATATAAACTATAAAATCAGATTCAAATTATACTCAAGAAAGCAGCAGAAATCTACAGCTGTTCATACCCTCCATTTAGATTCTGTGGTCCCTAATCAAAATTCCTGCCAGTACAACCACAAGAATGGCAGAGTAGAAGGATAATGTAACCAAAACCAAGTTTGCACACAGGATTAAATTCAACTTCCATGAATTTTTGTGCCTGTAAGTCTTGATAGCATGAGTACATGATTAAGTAAATGATGAAGATTAAACCTTAAGTTTGATATTGTCTTACCTAAGGCAAACGCTTTGTGCTCACCTATTTCTACCACAGATGTTTCAGCAGGCAGTATTTAGACAAAACTCTCCCTTTATGGAAAATTCAGCCATTTATTTTTCACAGCGAAAGGAAAACTATTAAATATATACTCGGTTAATTTAATTCTTGGAGATTAAGTTAATAGAGTAGATGAACTGCCTAGGGGTTTTTCCATTTATTTATAAAAATAATTGAAAACAACTGCATACCTACTTCAGGGCAATTGCAACTAAGCCATTTTCAGACTGGTCAAGTTTTTTTGGGTTTGTTTTTGACAAAATTGGGGCGAGGTGCATGCTTCAAAATAGGCACACTGGAATAATGAATAAGTGACATGCTACAACTAACATATAACAGTATAACAGCTCTGTATGATGAGTACTTTTTGCATCCAGAAGCTTAAGGAACATTGTAACATTAAGCTGTAGCCTTAAATTTACTGTTTCCTGGAAATCATATTCAGTTCCAACATTTATCTACAGCTTTGCAAGACACTTCTACCATGTTTGCACAGAATGATAACTCTCTGGAACCTTTCATGCAAATCCGTAACAAAAAATAACTTTGAGATGGTTCACTATAGTTTACAGTATATTCCACCTATTTCTTATTTGCATAAGTTTTCTCTAGTAGTCAGAGAAGAGAAAATCTACAAGAACAAGAGCAGATATTCTTGAGTCAAAAACATATAACTTTCTATCTGCCATACTGAATACGAAGTTCTGTTTATTTCTAGCAAATAAAATGTAAATTATTAATTTTAAGATTATATTATTTTATCTTTCGTCATTATCCTCCACACTGAGTAAATTTCCTTCATGGTTTTGTTGTCTCATATTATTAAATCAACTGGAAAGCACAAATACAGAAAAGACAGACCACAACTGGTGCTACCTTTGCTATTATTCAAAAATAAAAAAATTCTCCTTCATCAGAGGTTGACAATCAGAGCCACATAATAAAAAGTCTGGGGATAATTACTGCATTTCACCATTCCATCATTTTTTTGTTCTTAACTAGAGGAAGGCCAGGAGCTCATGCAGTGTATATGTATATGAATGAGGGCAACAGACATTTCCAAATATTCCTTTAAGTTTCCTGACAATTTACAGTTGTCATTTTTTTGAGGGTGTTTGTGGGAGTGACTTTTCCTCAGGCAAGTATAACTTGCTTCAATTTTTTTATTAAAAAGTTGAAGTGAACCCAAAAATGTTATCACAAGGTACTGAATATTTTGAGATTCTATTCAAGTATTACAGATAAGGAAATGGACTGTACAGTTAGCAAGACACACAGTCCTTCAAAAGAGAACACCCTAATGGCTTGTGTTTTGATTTGCATAGAGAATTCAGAAGGAAAAAAAAATTCTTTACTATTTAGTATTTACAGTTGCTTCTATTATTGAAGATCAGCGACCATTCGGATATATACTTTACAGTCACAATGCAAGTTAAAGCCTTCTTCAATAACTAGTCCCAAAAGACTTAAAATCCTACATGTTTTTTCAAGATATGAATGTCTAATGATGTAGGATGGCAGAATAAGAACTCGAGTTTTCTAGGGCATTTATAAATGCACCAGACTGAACTTCAGTGTTAAAATTCTTTAAAAAATATTTCAACAGCTCATAAGGGGAAACCCCTGTGACTGAGCTTAAGCCTTAACAGAACTCAATGCACAAATGTTATCCCTTTGAAACAGAACTGTCAGTTTTGCACTGAGAAAATTACAGTAGGGATGGTAGAGAGGATTACAAGACGACTGTATTTGGAACTTCATAGAAAAAAAGTAGTTTTTTATCTGTATTGCAGCAAATGTCTGCACATGGGAACAGAAGACAAAAGTTTTTTCCACAGNAAAGAGAACACCCTAATGGCTTGTGTTTTGATTTGCATAGAGAATTCAGAAGGAAAAAAAAATTCTTTACTATTTAGTATTTACAGTTGCTTCTATTATTGAAGATCAGCGACCATTCGGATATATACTTTACAGTCACAATGCAAGTTAAAGCCTTCTTCAATAACTAGTCCCAAAAGACTTAAAATCCTACATGTTTTTTCAAGATATGAATGTCTAATGATGTAGGATGGCAGAATAAGAACTCGAGTTTTCTAGGGCATTTATAAATGCACCAGACTGAACTTCAGTGTTAAAATTCTTTAAAAAATATTTCAACAGCTCATAAGGGGAAACCCCTGTGACTGAGCTTAAGCCTTAACAGAACTCAATGCACAAATGTTATCCCTTTGAAACAGAACTGTCAGTTTTGCACTGAGAAAATTACAGTAGGGATGGTAGAGAGGATTACAAGACGACTGTATTTGGAACTTCATAGAAAAAAAGTAGTTTTTTATCTGTATTGCAGCAAATGTCTGCACATGGGAAGACAAAAGTTTTTTCCACAGAGACGACCACATTCTTCAGAAGTCTCAGATTCTAGGTAATGCTGTTAAGTCAATTTAAAAAAAAAAAAAAAAAGGAGAAATAAATAGATTGAGATGAATAAAGCATGCTCTAAATGGATATTCTATAAAATGCAGATTCACTAACAGCTCAGGATTCAGCTACTCAGAAAAGCTCAGCAGACCCACAACAGAGTTCTAAAGGGGATTGTTTGGAATAACTTGTTTAGTTCTTAATTCAGTAAAGCACTTTAATGTATGCCTGAATCCCTTGCTTTGGTTAGCTGAGATGTAATAATTCACATATGTAAGCGCTTTGCTGAAACAAATACTAAACTACACATCCATGATCTCCTGCATGTAATGAATCTTCCACACCATCTTGATATACGTGCATGTGCATTATTCTATAGCTAGACACCACAAAGCCCAACAGAGGCTCTCTGGCAAAATGGTATGTATGAATAACAATTTCACATATAAACAATGTCTGTTATACTTTCAAACCAGCATTATTTGGCCTCTCAGAGCAAAATGAGCAAGAAATACCATTTACTATATGTAATAAGATGCCAGCAAGAGAATACTATACCAAACATTTAACTTCCTCCCTTTGTAACATTCCCTTTCCAAACATCTCATGAGATTTGATATTTAAACATGCAATTTACCAACCTTCCCAACTTAATACCCAGCAGAAGTTCACTTAAAGCCTCAGTATGTAACGAAACAACAAATAATGGCATATTTTAATTCAGTAAGAATTATATAAAATAGAATTATACAAGGATGTAGTTATAAGAAAAGTGATCCAGGAATGAACTAAGAGCGGATCATGCAAACTAGGTAGAAACACTTTCAACATCAAAATGCAAAAGTCTGAGACCAATTATTTCTTTGTGCTAGTCTATAGTTTTCCATGGTAATTAACAATTACTTATAAGCTACTGGAATTGCTATACCTTGCCATACCTCATCAGACCAGCAATGTATCTGACCAATTGGTTAGGAAAATATGCAGTAAATGGTTTTCTTAAAGTCTCATGTTTGGACTGTCTCCTCTACTTGTGTTATCACATGCAACTGTAAACATTCTTGTCAGACATAAACTTATCTTAAACTCTATAAATACTTGTCCACTATACAATATTGTGTTTGATTCTCGCTTAATTTGCATTCTAAAAAAAAAAAAAGAAATGTGAAATTTTATTACAGTCGATTCCAAGGGCTATAAAGAAGACCTAAAACACCAGCCTTTGAAAGAAACTACAAAGTTTTCATTCTTCCTTGTCTGTAAAATCAGTGAACAGTCAGAATTTTTGACTTAATCCTGTGCTGCAATGAACAGAATGCATCTATAAAGGAAGTAGACTTCTAGTTCTGCTATATCCTTACAGTGAGAAACAGAGATGACTGAGCATAACTCAAGTTTTGTCATTTTTACCACATTTTTCACCTACACTTTCCTCTGAAATGTGATTTTTCATATACATTCTGATGATTTCAGCTAGTTCCAGGGGCAAGTAATGAAAATATTCAGTCCAACTTCATCTTCAGTTTCCTACTATCTGTACTTTTATTTACTAATCCAAATTAATTGATTAGAATATTGTGTTATCTTTATTATGAAATGTAAACAAATGTGTTTCATATGCAATTATGATCACCCCTTTGCTGGTGAGGAATTAATACTGTGTACTCTAGATTTAAGAGAGACTTCACTTGTTTTCTACTTGTTTAAAACAGAACAGCTCAAACATCTTTATTCTGTTGATTTTGTTTACGTAAGAAGATGCACATATTATAAAGAGAAGTAACTAAAAACAGAGTATGAACTGTGTACTGGCTCTCAGTATAATTGTAGCATTGTTCAACTTAAACCATGCAAACTAAAATGCATTTTTTATCACGCTATTGTAGAACTTTAAGACATAAATGATCTCACTATTTCCTTAAGCGGATGATATAATCCTTCACAAAAAAAACACTACCTCAAAAGCAGACACAGTCCATAGAATGAAATACAGTTGTGCAATTACTATGCCTATTTTAATAGTCATGCTTCTGGCATAATTACACCCAAAAAAAATTAAATAAAAGACCTTATATTGATTCAAATGTCAGGTCAGGTTTCGTATATTCATTTTGTGGATTTGCGAACAGAATCCAAAGATATCAGGTTCTTGTTATGAGATTTACTTATAATACTTTAGACTCTCTTGTGGCATAATTTAGTGATGTGGAGTTTATGCCAGATGCAAATAGCTATTACTTGTACTCATCTAGGTGTATCTTATGCACACACATTGTATCTTAAATCTTAGAATTCTTTCTATAAGTCTCCAAAATGCATTAAATACAAACTCTTTAATATATATTTATATATTCCTTTTAAATGATCAAAAGCTACAATTTCTGTCATTGCTACCTTGAGCTCCTGAAAAACACTTCAGGTAATCTATTTCAGATTGTGAATTAATCTCCACTTTGATTGTGCACTGTTTATCAGATATTCTGTATGACATAGTTAATTTGCTTTTGCATCTCTCCCTGATTACATGACAAATGTTACCAGGGTAATGGCACTTTGGATATACATTTACATTGCGTATAAATGGTCATCTCAACCAAAATTTTTGAAGCATTCAGAAAGCATTAGTCAGTACCTGATTCTAGCCAACCATATAGCTATGGATATGAGAGACAATAATTCTTCCTCTGGTAATCCACATACACTCTGAAGGGTAAGTTTCCACTGCAATTCACAAAATACATCTACCTAATTTTTGGTTTTAAGTACTGCAGAAAAAGTTTTTTGATAGCAAATTAAACTGATATATTATTGGTTTCTTTCATTGTTATATCACAGTATACAAACAGAAATAGAAATTCACAATTCACGGACAACTTTATAATGATTCTGACTTTCTTGATAAGGAAGAAGAAACAATACAGAAAATGTTTTCTAAATCTTATTCCTCACAAAATAAAATAAAATAAAAAAATTGAAAGTGGGACAGGAAACTAAAAATACATTGTTTCTTTGACGTGTTGCTTCTTTTTATCCACAAATCAAGAAGTTCCTTTTAATATAATAACCAATCTTTCATCATATTGCTGGACAGCCTAAACTAAGCTGTTACAGCTTGAAAGACCTATAAAGCATTTGGAGCTTCTTTTGTTTTCAGGATAACCAGTAATAAAGAATACAATTTTTGTAGCAGTAATAATTTGTCTTTAAAAACATTCCTCTCAGAAAAAAAAAAAATCAATTTAATAACATCCAGACAACACTGTAGTGAAGACACTCAGTTTTCTGTACTAATACTCAACGTTGCCAACATCAGCAGGTTCCTAAGCTACAGAGACTTGTTTAAAAAGCTGTATAATGCATTGAAGTCTTCTACTTCTGTTGTTTAATTATTTAAAGTACATAATCCAGTTTTCACTGAGATTTTAGTGCATCGAGATAAAAAAGTGACTTAGATTTTAAATTATTATATAAACAAATATAACTGAGGGTAGGGAGGCCCTTCAGAGGGATCTGGATAGGCTGAAAGGCTGGGCTGAATGGGATGAGGTTCAATAAGGCCAAGTGCCGGGTCCTGCACTTTGGCCACAATAATCCCATGCAATGCTTTGGGCAGAATGGCTTNTTACAACCCACAGCAGTTCACAAAGGTAATATAATCCCTTGCCACTTTGGAGGGCTGCATATATATGTATGAAAAAAAATACTAGGAAGAATCTATTCAACAAAAAGCTCTATAAAAATATGTGCTTATAAAGTTTAATTACGTATGTATGTCCCCATGATCTCAGTGGGATTTTAGGTTATTCCATGAGTTGTGGTCATGGGAAGAATTACTTCTGAATTCCTCTAAAACAATAAGATGGTGAGTTTCATAAAATTCAAGAAATTGATATCCAGATAAATCCAATGGGGAAAGAAGAATTGAAAAAGACAAACAAAGCATGATATGCAGGCATGTCACTTTTGCTAGTGGAGAAAGGAGATGTTGAGACTTCATTATGTTGAAGACGTGTCATCAAGGTTTTTAAAACTATCGAATTTATACAAAAAGATTTACTAGATTATTTTCTTTTGCAATGTCACAGCTTACTGAGATATTGCTCTTCCTCTCTCTCTCTCTCTGTAAATATAGCAAGATATCAAAAACATGTAATTCTAGAAACACCTGATAAATGTATTATATAGCCCTACATGTGTAGGGTGTCTAATTTCTCAGCTCAAAAAACAATTAAAAACATATCCTTGAAGAATAACCCATCTCAAAAAGTAAACACATAATTAGAAAAATTAATGCTTACGACTAAAACTACAAGTCAAAATTAATATTTTTAATCACAGAATGTTGAAACCTCAACACAGCACACTCTCATTAATTAAGTACTTGCTCAGATTTCCCTTAGTACAGCACACTTGTTCCCTCCATAGGCAGTTAACATGGCAGTATCTCAAAATACAAAATCTTTCTAAATAATCTGAAATTTGCTTTGACTGAAGAAAAGATAAAGAGCATAGAAGGAAATTGTTTCACACTCAGACATAAGGACTATTGGAGTTTTATCACCAAGAAAATTTAAATTCTGCATTAGAGAGTATCTACATGTTATATAGTAAGGTAGTTAAATTCTGGGCAAATTTCTGTATGCGGATTGATAGAACCAAAATTACTTCTAATGAAATTTCATTAACTGACAACTACACCCATTACTGTAACACAGAAAGAAAAAATATTGAGAACTACATCTGTTTCTTCTTCAATTATAGTAAACTATTCTTGCTCCAGATTATACATTACTCTCTAGATTCAAAAGGCAATGAATTATTAATTAATATTTTAGGATAAAGATGAAAAAGATTTTCATGTTTAATGATGTATCACATGGAAAGCATTATAAAATGGTCAAGAATGTACCTTGAAGGGAAGTATTTCCATAATATCTTATTATCCAAGCTCATTACTACATTAAAAGATCACCTCTATCCTCAAGGAATATCACATAAGCTTTATTTCTGTCACTAATGAAACATCCAGTTAACTGAAATCATTTTTAGACGAATACAAGGATTACTATTGACTTTTTTAATAGACATATACTTCATACTGTATAAGATAATTCAAGTTTCCCATTAAATACAGGTGAGAAAAAACTTACTTTTCTGTCTGGCCAATTATATTTTGCAAATATTGTATCGTATGTGTCCACAGCTCCATCAGTAATCAACATTATGGCTTGGCTGCAAATACTTCCTTGTCCTGTGTGATTGAACTGTGAAAGGAAAAATTCATTTAAATACAACAGATTCTGTTAGATACAGAGGATACATCATTTAGAGAGATGCTATTCATATAGCATTTGTATTCACTTCAAATTACATACCATATGTTATTTTTCATAAAATGGTTATCCAGGAAATCCAAGCCTCCCACATTCTCACAAAATGTATGTGCATACACTGCTGAACAGCAGTACTAGAGCACAGGTAGACAGTCACCAACATGCTCTTGAAGTAAGTAAGGAATGTTTCACCACTGCACAGAAAGAAGATTTTCTCCTGCTAAAAGAGCCTGTCAATCGGGCTAAACAGTAACATGAGTTTTCATTTTTTGATTCTGCAGCTTGTCTCTTAATTTTGCATCTATCTTTCTCTAATTTATTCCTTAAATTCTCTTTTTGTTTGTGTATTCCTTTTTTTTTTTTTTAATGCATTCAAGGAACTTATATGATCTGGTGTTAGCAATAAAATGCAAAGATGGCAAATTATTTCATTTTTAGTTACTCAGTATAAAATACTTAGAACACCTAAAAAAATTAAGAAGACCAATAACCTGTAGCATTGCACACAACTCTATTTCTAAAAGTTGTGACAAACACATGATAACAAACCTCCTTTTGTTCTATTCCTATCTAAATTTCAGATGTGTTATCAAAGTATACAAGTCATCCTACCACCCTTTCTTGGTACTGAGAAAGTCAAATACTAATTTTACCTGTCTATACCATGTCTCGCCTCATCAACCTCCCAGTGCTGAGTAGCAGCCCTAAAAAGGAATGTCTGGATTCCACATTTTTTCAATAAATTTATTCAGAATACTCTAGTTTGATTTGAGCTAGCAACTCCTCTATCTTTGAGATTTCTGCAATTCATTTACCTCACTTATTTGCTGATCTTCCCAGAACTTCATAACTTTTATTGCAGAAAGAGTTCTTGACTTCTAAAAAATCTCATCTTTGTAAACATGACAACACATTTACGGAAGAAGAAGGTGAGTGGGAGATTACATTAGTTATAGTCCTTTTTTCTTCAATATTTTCCAGTCACACCCAAACATTCTATAAAAATCTATACATCTTCAGCTCTCCTCCAACTCAAATTCCTTTGATCAAATGCAAATCTCAGCTAAGACATGATGGCTATGGAAACATGCTATCTAGAAGGAAGCTAATGTGGTCATACTGTGGATTAGCAAAATATTCATTCCTGCTGTATAGAAGGTATTTTCTGTGATGCCTGCAAATTAATTTATCCTTAAGTTTTTTTTCACTCATCATTTTTTCAGTCTTCTCCATATGCAGAACTATTAAAGTTGAATTCCTTCATTAATATGATCCTAGATATATTTCTTCATAAAGATGAAAGAGGCATATTCATTGAAACACACTGGTTTAGAGTTGGAAAGGGACATTAAAGATCATCCAGTTCCAAAACCCCTGCCGTGGGCTTGAATGCTTCCTGTTACACCTGGTTGCCCAGGGTCTCATTAAATCTGTCCTTGAATACTTCCTGGGATGGGCCATCTAGAGTTTCTCAGAGCAACATGTTCTAATGCTTCACCACCTCCACAGTAAAGAATTCCCTTCTAGTATCTAGGCCAAATCTAGCCTCTTTTATTTTAAAATCAGTATCCTTTGTTCTATAGCAGCACCCGCACCAAAACAGTCCCTCTGCATTCATATGAACAACATACTTTGAAATGCATAAGTTCTAATAAATGGGAAATTAATGAAGGGGGAATGCCTTCATATATCTGTTCTAAAATATTAATGTGTGCATATGTATTATTCTACATGGTTGTCTGAATATTTTTAAGAATGATATGAAATTCGAATGCTTTGATGAGTAATATCTTCCCATATCTGTCTAGCACTTTAATTTTATTGAATAGCAAGAATGATGAAAGTGTTTTCCATAATAATAACAGTGACAAGGGACTTATGATGAACTACAATTAACTCAGTGATTCATCAGCAAGCAGCAAAAAATTTCAATGCATCCTGACATTCAGAGCATTTGGTTGTGATTAGCAGTCTTTGAAATGTCACAGAATTTTATTTAATTGGCTTTGATTTTTTTAAAAAGGTAATCACTGCAAAGACCATATTTGTTGCCAAAAGAGATAATTGCAGTTGTCACATGACAACATAGGTGCCTAACTGCTCTACCAAGCACTTCTGTATTCTTACAGAAACTAATGAACAATGTTTAAATCAACGGTTGGAAAGACTTTGGAAGCGGATTTTAAACATGCTTTTCAACATCTTCACATCTTAACAACCTAGGCAAATAGAAAAATGGAAATGCAGAAAATTGCAAGACAAAAGTAAATGAGTAATTACTGTAAATCCTGAACCATTCTGAAAATCCAGCTAGGTTCTCAATAAGACTATCAGCATAAGGTTAAGCTTCCCCTCCAACTCTCTATTTTAAATGTGTACTACATCGTAGTAAAGGATGTCTGAGTTACAAGAACAAACTTCTGGCATATAAAGGTCACATGCTGCTGACACAGTATAAAATGGTTGGCAGTATTCTTTTAAGGATAGTTTTCTTTTTTCCGGGTCTAGGCTTTGTCTTTCTAGCATCCCTCTCCCTTTTCTCAGAGTCCCAAACCAGGATCAAATCACCTCATTATCTTCTTACAATCAAAACTTCAAACAATCAGAACTATGAAATTTGCATATTACTCTAATGTTTTTAACACCTAAAGGAGCTACTGAAATAAAATTTATTTGAAGGACACAGCACAGGTGCATACTGTGTGTATACACACACAAAAACAAACACCATAATTATAAAATCAGTAAACATAAACACCTTACCCCACATACAGATTATAAACACTGCTTGTTCTATGGACAATATTTTATTATCATTACAGTTTTGGAGTAAGTTCTAAGTTATTATCTTAAAATTGACAGTAATTGTTAAAAAGCTGGAAAAGTGTCAGCAGTGCAAAAAAAACTTACTTCATTGAGCATGTTGAAAGCCTCATTTAAAGCAATGTCCAGCATTCCAATTCCTTTTGCAAAAAGCTTGTCAAGGTGTTCCCTAAAATGCTGAAATTAATAAGAATGTTTTATTTGTCAGATTATTCTTAGAACATATATATTTATATAATGATTAAAGTTTTCTTCTTGAGACTTTCCTTCTTGGTTAGCATGACTGCATGCACTAATTCACAAACCACAGTAGTTCCAGGTTAATATTTTGGCAAAGTCACACAAAAGTATGGGTATATTACAACAATAAAAAATGGCACAAGATTTTTTTATTTTTATTTTTACTAATTATTTAATCAAACCGTTTTTCCTTTAACACTTATTTTGTTTTCCTACATACAAATATGTACATCTTTTTCATATAATAATCTGTATTTCTAATTACTCAACTTTTAGCTTTCAGGAAATATTAAATAATCATTCACTGTGATATCTATTCTCTTTTGTGTTCTCCCTCCTCAAAAGTTGATAGATCCTGCTGTTTATCTTCATGTTGCTCATCAGTGTCAGTATAATATTCAGAGAACAGGTCTTGCTAGCTACTGGTAATTATTTTCAGGTTTATGCTGCATAGCCAGAAGTTTAATTTTCGCAGTTTTAAACATTTCATCAGCTCCACATTGCTATACTTACTTGTCCACAAGCATTGGTAAAATCTGGCAAGCAGTTCTGACACAAATCATAATTCATCCTATATTCCCGTCATTCTAAACAGAGAATCAAAGAATCATGGAATGTCTTGGGCTGGAAGGGACCCCAGAGATTATTCACTTCCAAATCCCATCACATATATTATCTCACCTTTCTAGCATAACTGGAGAACAATTTCACAAATTTTAGACTCAGTAAAAATAAAGGGCTACAAAATAATATGAATTGTAGTTTTAATTTACATTTAATTTTAAATTAAATGAGCACATTTTCAAAATAATGGTAGCACTTATTTGTGAAAATAATACTTTCAGAGGAGAAATAAAATCTCTTGTTTTTAAGGAATCACACACGATAAAATCCAGTATCATGAGCTGTGCTGCCACGAAAGGAAGGGTACCAAATGAAATATCATCAATCAAGTATGACACCTCTGATTTTATCTGATGGACACAGATCTTTTTTTTTATAAAGTGAAAATATATTACTTCTGTGTATTGAAAGGCAGAGTCCTTCCTATTTCATTATTAAATTTCAGTACTCAAAAGAGGAAAATTTTTATCTTCACTCAAGGCAATTTTGAAGCATACACTATTGCCACAGAAACACACTGATTTTTCAAGACAATTAGTCCACAGTGACCTAGTAAGTGTATTTCTTGCAGCTCAATGCTTTGAACAGCCAAAAGGCACAGTCTTGTTTATCTAAGCAAAAAGCAATAGCATTAAAGTCTACACAGCTTAATTGCAAAACGATTAGTTTCACCAACTTAAAGCTGACTTAAGTAAACTCTATCACCATCAGCATTGTAATACAAATTACAGTTTTAAGTATAGTTTATAAATATAACAACTTGGATTAAGAAAATGAAGACACAACATGGGGAAATAATAAATAAATAAATAGAAATGTGGAATCTTAAAAAATGCTTTACAACTGGAAAAAAAAAAAAGGTCAATTCAATAGAATAGTAAAAGAAAAAAGTCTGTCACTTCACTAGCCATGTCAAATCATTAACATATATCCAAGAAATTAAACTAAGTAGGTTTAAGAATTTAAATTTTACTGTCTCTTATATTGTGCTCTTCATATTTTTATAAATGATAATAAAAATACAAATCAATTTAAAGTATCCAAATGTTAAAGAAGTGCATTAACCTCTTGTTATTCTGTACCCTACTTGAAAATATCTCTGAAAGTTAGGTGTAAGCACATGGGCATATTCTTGACATCAGCTAACACAGACTGGAAATTGAAAGCAGCAACACAGAAAGCAGTTTCCCAGACAAGGACTATGTCAGCTGTCAGCAGCACAATGCACTGTGCTTCCCATCACTGTTCCATAACAAAACTGACCTGCAGTCAGTTTCGAAGACTGACTTCTACACCTACAGACAGAAATAGAACTTTTCCAGAAACTGAAGCATTACAGAGACTCAGAAAATGCGCATACCATTTTTTTTTTTAACAAATTATCTGAACATACATTATTTTAAAATTGTTCACCAAAATTCTTCAAAAACTAAAATATGTTTATAAAACTCTCCAGGAAACATCAAAATGAATTTTAAATATAGTTGATTTTTTAAACCAGAGAACATAGTTTGCAACTAAATAAAATATTGAAAACAAGCACTTTGCTTCTGTTGATGTCCAAAACTATTTCAAAACATCCAAGCATTGATCAGAAGTTTTCAAGACATGCTTACAGCCTGTCTCTGTCAGATCCATGAGACTGAGGTCAGCTTACATCTGCCACAGATACTTCTAATGACACAATGATTTATCCCAAAACGGAGCTTTCAGAAAATAGATAAACACCAAATTTTGTCATGGAAACAAGTTTCTAATCTTGTCTTTTGGTAAATTTGGTATGTTAAATCATAATCACATTTCCCTTTGTAATACTTTACTTCTTTGTAATTCAACTAGAATTAACTTGCTATTTAAAAAAAAAAAAGAGAATTCTTTGTAAAATCTGAGTATTTCAGAAGAAATCATTGTGGAATGTTCATGACAAAGCATATACATTATCAAATATAAACATACAAAATGAACAGATTGTCAAAAATCACTCATAAATACTATAATCTTCAGCATATAAGTCAGCTCAAATGACCTGTCAGAAGAACAAACATTTTCTCCCGGCACAGCGCTCTCTCTATACATATATATACACATACTTTCTGAAAATATAATAGTAATGTTTGTTTGATATAAAAATTTTAAAAATGTTAAAAATCCATTTCATGCAGAATTTTAACAAATAATTGTTTGCTGCCCCAGGCTTCTGAATGAACAAATGCAGGACAAGGTGATTCTGCAAAAGGATTGAATGACTAAAATGAGTGCGTGATTTTATTGACTCTATTCTCTGTCTTTGAAGTGTTTTAAATCTTTTCTTTGTTGCACAAGTTTCAGCACTGCATATGTCCACCAAGAAGAAAAAAAAAAAACACGCAACACTACAATTAACATTTGTTTTCTTCTTTATCACACCAGATGCCTTGAGTGCGTGGTATTAATTGAAACCACACCAAAAGACATCGTGTTTCATTTTACATGTAGCACAAAGAATAATTTCCTCAGATAGTCTACTCTATATCTAGCTCAGGATGTTTCACTGTAAAATTTGAAAACCTACTAGTGTACTCCTGTAATTTGGTAACATAGAAATGTCCTGCAAGACAGCTATAATTCAACAATCTACTACTGCAAAAAAAATGTCAGGACAGGACTATAACCACTGAATCAACACCTTAAAGAAGAATAGATGACTTGGGAATGAAATAAACACCTCAGTTTTACTTTCAGTAACTTCCATGAATTAAACAGATCCCAGAAAGCATGTTTGCTTACTCATAATGAGTCAAAAAAACATTACGTTGTGTTTTAATTCAATCTTTTCATTGTAAACAGCTTGCTTAGTAACAAATAATAAGTACCAAAGTATTAGTACCAAACAAGCAATAATAGTGGTCCATCTCAGTTCCTCTTTACTGTCATACTGGAGACCCTGTATCTGAATTACCCAAAGCTTGAACTCAGTGTCTTGTCCAACAGTGTGCACAAGCATTTGTATGCAACTGTATGTCTAAATTCCATGAGCAATTACCATAACTTGCAATATCTAATTGTGGACTCAAATATCTAATTGACATTCATAATCTTGGTAATTCTAAATGCAAATTAGGCACACAATTATGACAATCAGACTCTGATGTCTGATTACAAAATTATAGGGCCAGAGCTCAACAGAAGTTGTGTCTTGTTACAGTAAGGAACCATAGATATGTTCAGCTGTAGAGGTATCTACAATCATTTTAGATGTAGCTGAAATACATAACTTTGCTTGCAGAAGAGAAGGCTTTGGGTAAACCTCATTGCAGCCTCCAATACTTGGAGAAGATCTGACTTTTTTATATGGTCTAATAGCAACAGGACAAAAGAGAATGGCTTTAAACTAAAAGAAGAGAAATTTAGGTTAGATTTTAGGAAAAAAAATCTTTACTCAGAGGATGGTGATGCACTGGCACTCATGCCCAGAGCTGTGGGTACCCCACCCCTGTAAGCGTTCAAGGTCAAATTGGATGGTGTCCTGGGAAGCCTGAGCTGATAGGCAGCAACCAGCCCATGACAGGGGATTGGACCATGGTGATCCTCAAAGTCCCTTCCAACCTATTCTATGATTCTAAGATAAAGAGAGTGAAGAAAAATCCACTCATGTCTGTCAGTCAGGCCAAGATCTTTCCATGTACCTATGAGGGTCCAGACAGGAGTATCAGTAAGTTTACTGTTGTACACATCTGGACAAATCAAGTTCCCATCCTCCTCCTACATTCCTGTTCATCTAGTTAAACCAAACTTCTTTTCCTCTATTTTACGTTTTCTGCATCAGTAGCTTGAGTTATGCTTAAATTCCCAATTATACAAAGTTTTCAGTGTTTTAATTAAAACTTCTTGTTGTGACAAAATGCTACACAACATTTGTAGTCCCCTTTACATATATCTTTTGATCTAGCAGATTTACCATGAGTCAGAATACCCTAATTAGATGGGGTCGCAGAACCATACTTAGTCTTGAAGTCTAAGCATACATGAATTTTCTACAGGTTTCACATAGGAATAGTTCACATCAGATACAAGCAGAAAAGTTTATGCAGTTACAATGGCTAACTACAACACTATTTTCTGGCAATAAGGAAAATATGGTTCATGAGTTTAAGACATCACCAGATTTTGTGTCACTAATAGCTGCAAATACTTGCACTAAAACTATTATTTCTCGTATTCATCCATGCCTGCTAAAATTTGAGATATACTCAGCAATGATTTATGAGATTTGTAAGGATGAACTACATCAGCATATAAATCAGTGAAAAAACAATTAGGAGCATAAATAGGAGGTAGGACAGCGATGTTTCAATGTTTACTGATAGCTCAACAGGGAAGTTTATAAGCACACACTAACAGTTGATAAATCTGCATTCACATCTGCAAAATGCATATAAGCATCTTCTTATTTAACATCAGTTGCTAAAGCAATTACAGGTTAGTGTGCTAGTGATGATTATCCAAACACTTGATTTCCCTAGGACGTTGTGTTGGGAGGGTGATTTTATTTTTTTCAGATAAACAAATACCAGACATGAAAAACCAAAAGCTGATTTGTTGATCAAAGAACTCAAGATTCAATATACCAGATTGAAAACAAGCACCTATTAAACAACTTAGTCACCTGGGGATGCAACAGAAAACTTCAGAGCAACTTTCAGTGGACTGAGGCTAGCTGAAAGTTGGGCAGGAAAAAAATTAAAATAGATTAAATAGAATTCAGCGAGACTTTCCACTTTAGATGTCATGGATTTTGTTTCGTTTTGGGTTGGATTTTGTTGGTTTTTTATTTTTATTTTTACAGCTAAGCAATGCAGTCAGTGATTCTTTTTGGAGATCTAAGATAGATAAGTATACAATTCAGTAATTTGCTTAAATAATAACAAATATGCAACATTTATATTTACCAACCCTTTATTGGCAATTTCACTCAGTCTCATTACTGAATCAGCCTTCTAGTTCTTTAATTTCTGCTAACTGCATATAAAAGTAAAAATTTACTAGATGTTAAGTGCAACATCTGTTTATTTTTATCATTCCAATTTACGCAAGGGTAAGTTCTCGATTTAGTTTGGTGTTATTGTGCCTATCTGTGCATCTAGAAGATGATATATTTCATATGGAAACGCTTATAAAAAAATGTCCTCAACCCATATATAGCATATTAAAAAAACATATAAAAGAGGAATGCATATTGTAATATTGTTACTTTAAATCTGGAGTTACATTAAATCAGATTGTCATTCGATTCCTTTGGGGTAGGTAAATTGCAACATGGAGTTTCTCAAAGATGAAAACCTCTTGGCCCAAGAAAACCAGTATTAAAATAGGCAGTTCCACATGTTTGTAATTTGTGGAGAAAGTGCAGACAGTGACAGAATAGTGTCTGAACTATTTCCCACTCTTTTTTTAAATATGTGTATAGCAAATTGATACACTTTGAGGTAGCAGCTGTTTAGTGCTAATGCCAAATTATAAATTAGTCAGGTAAAATTCAAATATATACTAGATGCTTGACATTACTAAACCACTTTTAGGGTCACAGATTCATTTCAACTTCATTTATGCTACCCAATGTAATTACAGATTTAATCTTTGTGATAAAGAAAACTTCAAGCAAGTACTGTAAATGAAGAATAGCTTACAGAATTTTGAAAGCACATCACACCTCCAAAGAGAACTCCAAGGTAGGCATTCTTTTGTTCACAACAAAAAAAAGGGCAACACTATAAAATAATTTTGAAAGAATCAGATGCCTTCCATACCACCTGTAAATTATAATTTTAAACCAAATTACTATATTCTTTCATTGTAAAAATGAATCCAGAAACACTATATGTTGGGAGAATCCTTGGACTGGGATGTCTGCTTTGTATCTTAGGAAAACTTGTGGTATATATATTAACACCATTCACATCACAGTTATACTTGAAGTTATATGTTCGCCTCTTATAAATATACAAAAATTGACTCAATTCAGTCAGGCTTCTCAAAAGGGGTATGCTTTCAGAAGTTACAGCTGACAAAAATTCAATTATATCCACACTGCTTAGAAAGCTACATGTAATACGATCTTTCACATAATCCAAATTTTTCAAAAAAAAAAAAGCAAAAAAACATTCGATCAAAACCAGTGGATGTTTCTAAACGTATTCCAGTAACTCTTCCCTGTTGATTGCTGATAGCATTAAAAAAGTCAACATTAAAAAAATAAAAGAAATAAAAAGAAGAAGAAGCTGTTACATGAAGATTTACAACTCAAAACTGCAGTATTTGCAGTTCTTGAAGTTTGCAGGGAACAGACTTAGGTGCTTAGAATCATCGCATCTATCAAAGTATCCTCATTCCTTAAAAGAAAGCATTAAAAAAAACCTACATTATTAAAACACTGGAAATTCAGGACTAAAAAACCTGCTTTTTATCCAGCTCTCACTCCTTTCCCATAGTAAAAATGCATGAATAATTTAAAAATTTATATTTATTATTTATTATATAATTATATTATTTATCCATTATGTAATATATAATGATTATACACAAATTTATGTTCTTTAAAAACATACTGCAGTGTAGCAGGTGGATAATAACGCTGTAATCAAGGAGTGATCTTGATCCAGTTACTCTCACAAGTGTGACTGGGCATTTAAAAAATAAATAATTCCTACTTTCAATACCCCAACTATCACAAAAATTGTATGTCTTTTTAAAATAGTTGTTTGGTTAAGCTGAAAGTTACAAAAAAATAAAATGGTATTTAACTGAAAAGGATGTTGAAGTGTACTCTGAAGAGCAACATGTAATTGTACTTAGCTGTTTTTAGTAACAGCAGCAGTATTCATAAAACCTGAGCATCATCTAAGTGGCACAGAAACTTTTGGTAAATGAAAAAGAATCTGCCATTAAGTAACATATGGGCATGTATTAATCAGCACTCTGATCAGCTGCAGAGTGATGGAAAGGTTAGTATTTTGATTAATTACAGACAGTACTTCTTGGCAATGTATTTAAATCCTTAGCTTTAAGTCCACAACTTGCACAGCTTTCATATGGCTCATTAGATTCATCCAATAACATGTTGCTTTTGAAAACTATATAACAGATCACAAATAAGGGTCTTCAACAGGAAACAATTAGAAACGATTTATGTCATTGCATATAGCACCCAAATGCTGTGTAGATATCCTAAGAATCAATAGTGGTGAACATCATGCATATTAACCAAGTAGCCCATGAAGAATAATTTCTGTGGAACACTGGTGTATATTCAGGAGAAATGAGAAGAACCCATGTGAGTAATAGAATAAACTTTAACAGAACCAGTTCAAATCAATTCCATCTTGGCATACACAAAAAGATCTAAGATAGACAAACTTAGAAGTGTGCTTTTGTAGCTATATTTACTACTTCCTGCAATGCCTCATTGACTGTCGTAGCAAAAATGAACTGCCATGCTGAACTCTAAGTGCAATTCAACACTGAGCTGAAATCCTTCACGTCTGCTTTTAGTAGAAACAGCCCAGACATACTTTTATGAAGATGCAAGACTGCTGACCTATCCAGGCATAAGCAAGACCCATTACTTTTCTGTTCTGTAGTAACAGGTGTACCTTTAACACTTTCAATCTACAAGAACTTCTTACCATCTTATTAAACCCAGCATTTCAAAATTTTATTAGCCATAAACCAACCTACCTTAACTATCTCAGATGTGCGATGCAGTATTGCTTGTACAGGGCAATTGCATTTGAATGGCAGTGAAGAAACCAAGCTTTAAAATGCAGATGCAATCGGTGATAGTCCTTCAAAGAACGCTTCCAATAAACAGTGTTTTTTATTTTCCCCCAGAAAAGAAGTCAGTAGAATATAATGTATTTGCACACACACTGAATTTTCTTGTATAATACAACATTCTCTCAATATGTCTGTTTGGAAGTCATACTTTTGATTCACATAGTACAATATCTATTTCCGCTTTGGTGTTTGTGTGACTTAAGAATGCAGTCTTTTTATTTCTTTATTTATTTTAAAGAAAAACCTTTTCCCTTGTTAGCAGTGTGCTTTCAGTGATTTCTGTACTTTCCAATGAAGATTAATCAATCATAATGGCTAGATAGTTATTTTTCTTCCTACTGAGCTACATAAGATTACTTAGAAATGTCAAAAGGAGAATAAAAAAAATAATTTATTATTTCTAATAATGTAATCCATTATACTTGGGAAAGACCACCATAGCACATTTTAGGCAGTGTACCCTCTCTGTTGTTCTGTTCCTTTCATTCCTTACCTCTTTGTTGGTTCTGTCTGCTTGAACCAATGTTCCATTCAGACACGGCTCTACATAGTGAAGTTCTTCATTATACTATGCAGAGAAATAAAAAGTATTATGAAAATTTAATTAAAAGGTTTGAAAGATACAATTTAATGATTTAGAATTGCAGTGAAGCACGCATATAAAGCAAGAACAGTCAGATTCAGCTCATTTTTAAAAACTGACTACAGACCTTTTTTCTTTTTCATGCTTCTTAATATTTCAGAGGTTAAGACTTTTAAAAAGGAGCATTCAATGGAATGGATGCCAATTCAGGTGGAGATAACGTGTACTACATACACTAGCTGGCATAAATACCCTTCAAACTGAAACCTGGATAATATTATGAGATTAATAGTTAGATTTAATGTATCACAGTCACAACTCCCAATTCTTTATAATGTATTAAATAAAAAACTTGACAAATAATTGAAGCATTGGCTAACACATTTCGTAAGGTTAAAAGCAAAATAACTATACCAGAAAGTCTGTGAGCTTTAATCCTAAATACATCAGGATTTAAGAGTCAGAGTTTAAGTCAAGCAAAATAATTCATTGTACAACAGTACATGAAGCTGTGACACGTCCTGAAAGAATTCCCTATTTATCTTTTAATGTTCAAGTTAGATGGTCCAGATTCATGTTCAGAAACATCTTAAAATTTAGATGAACAGTCTCCTTTGCATTTTAACAAAATCTATTGATACTCAAGTGACTTGATAAAAAATCAACTTGTTTAAATCTTAAACCTTTCAATACAGGTCAGATTCATACAGATACCTTCCAAAACTCCATGACTTCCCTTGAAAAGATGTGATCCTCACTTAGTTCTTATTAATTTGATCTTATCTGGAAGTTACCATGAATCAAAGACCCTTTGCATTTAAGGGTTTTTGCATCTACTGATTTCACTCTTTCTCAAATCTTAAGTGAATCAGAACATCTGTAGCAAGCAACATATTAAATTAAGCCAAAAACAATTAACGGTAGCGTGTCCAATGATTGACATATGCATTTACTCACTCACTCCTCCACCTCAAGTATAATAAAAAGAATGTTTTACAACAATTCATTCCAAAGTGTTGCATAAACAAGGTTCTCGTACATTGCAAGACCTCATTTTTGCTGTAGTTCTGAATTTTATCTATTCTCTCTTCAGTTTAACACCATTCCTTTGTCTGTACATACGTCTAAACACAGGCTGCTGTAACCTGTTCCACACTGGACATCTGTCATCACCATTCATGTGAACAAAATGCTACTTACCACATTAATTAATTAATTTCATAATTACTGCTGCAAAGGGAAGAGTTTTAAATTAGAATTTCCTCCAGTTATTCTTGAGGTGTTGTGTCTGACTCAATCCTTAGCTATAAAGAAGTATATATACCCAGAGAAACTCCATTTCCTACGGCTGGATATATAGAACATTTGTATCAACATCTACAAGGTAGTAGGCCAAATGTTTAAAAAACAAACCAAAATCCTAGGAAAGTATTTACGCAAAATTTCTGCAGCAGACTTACATGCTTTTATAATTATTCCCATCAGTGTCATTCCAATGTATGAGAGCCTGCAGACATATCTATTGCTCCAAAGGTAATATGAAAACACAAGGCAATGACAACTGAAACACTTGAGAGTCACTGGGAACGTCTGCTGTGCATCCCAGTGTCATAGCTCCTCATTTGACTCATAATGAATGTACTTTTTGCTGCAGTTTCACTTCAGAGTGCTTTCCAGTCTGTCTCCTGACAGTCACTCCAAATTAATAATGTCAGATCTTCAAAGCATCTTTTGATGTGGACCAAAGTGAAAACTGCCTTCCATACTATTGCAAATACAACAAATAACCCACCACTACACCACACACTGAAAACCTGTAACAGATACTGGCACACCAATTGCTGCTCTCAAGCTTTCTCCCACTTTCACATCATATTTTTAATGTGTTCTTCAATCAGTGTACTTTCTGATTAAGCCTGGGATTTTAGCTTGATTTCAGTAACTGTTAGAAGCTAGAATAAGATAAACTTCTCTTCATATGCAAACATAGTCTGTAATCAACCAACATGCAAAAAAGTATTAGGCTGTCTTTCTCTCAGTCACGACCATTTCAAACATTTCATATATATAAGCAAAATACCAACTTTCCAGACCTATCAGCAGCAACAAACAAAAATCACAAATTTTCTACTCTATAAGAGCCTGCATTTAAGTAGCAGAATTCCATTCTGTTCATTTTCTGTAAGATTTCTATTAAATAGCATTTGGGTAACTCACAACATCATTCTATCTCTACAGAGATACAGCTTGCATGTCTACCAGTTGCACCATAACTCAGACTGACTCCCAATATCTTCAGCCAGTGTCTTTATCATTATTCTTTTGCACAATATAAAATATGCCCATACTGTCACAAAAAGATGTTTCAAGTCCTTTAGCAGTCCCATTCTACAGAATAAACCTACTTCAAAGGAGGAAGAAAAATGTTCATTCTTGCATAAGCAGTGTAATTACACAGACTGCATATGTCCACAACTTTCTGTTACATTCATCCTTCTGAAACCCTGCCAAATTGTGACATTATTTGCATTCACCTTGCAAATATCACTATAGAATATTTAAAGTAATCTGTTATATATAGGAAAAGAAAAATGGATTATGAGGAAATGGGTATTTTATGTCCCAGTGTTCTGTGGATAAGAAGAATAACCTGAATGTGTTCTATTTGTTAGCATTTCTTCTCCTAATGAATGGATACCAAGAAAAGCACAGAAAGAAAAATGCTATTTGCTGATTATATAGTTTGTTGGTTTTTTTTTAATAAGGGAAAAGAAAAGGACTACTAGAAAGAAAAATGTACTGAACAAAATCATTTCATTTTCCAATGGAATTCCATAAACAGCAAATGCCTTCCTAACTCAATGAAAACATGTGGAGCTATTCAAGTAGACTTTGCTGCTTAAACTGGCACATCTACTTCATAAGACTTTTAGTACAACTGTCAGCTTCAGTAAACTACTCAGCTTGTGCTTCAAGCATATTATTAGATACTTTTGGCCTCTTCGTGGAATATTTTGTGGTACTGTTAGTGAAAGTACTTTTAAACTATGTCAAGTTTTCTTTCAGAGTAGAAAAGAAAAAAAAAAAGAAGGCATTCCAGAATTTTCTCAATCTAGAGAAAACCTCCAAGTACTTCTTACAAACTTACTGAGCAACTTGAACTCAGTTCTATAGTTTTTCTATGACATGTAGAATTCTATATTTAAATGAAATTGCTTCCTGATCTTCAGTCAAAAGGCCTGTTAGTAACTGCTGACTTTGCCAGCAATACCTGATATAGATCTCTCTTGTTCCCTGGGCAAGGAGGTTTTTGAAACAGACTTTTTTCCCTTAGTTCAAAGCTGTCAGTACTCAACTTTCATATAACTACTACAAAATTCATCTACTAGAGTGGAAGACTACATTCTGCTTTTCTAATATTTCTTAACATTACACACTACCACATCCCTATATGCTAGCATGGGAATTCATTATCACATTATTGATGTGATATCTGTGATGCAACAGCATAGGGAGTTAAATCTGTGTATAGCCTATACTTCACTGAAGAAAGAAGTAAAGAAGAAATACCATGCTTTATGATCTCCTCTTAAAACCTCAGCCTGCTTTAATTACTCTTATAATTTAAACTCTTGAGGATATGTTATTACTTTATCAGTAGTATTAATTTATTTATATTTATTTGCTTTATTAATCTACATTACTTGACCGATCTAGTTGCTTCTTTGCACAACAGGCATAAGATAAAATGAAAAGGCCAAAATCTAAACAAAGAGGAATCACAGCTGCTGATTTACAGCGTATAATCAGATACTACTCATATTCTGAAAATATGAGGAGATGCAGCTCTAAACCTATGCAATTAGTCTAAATTTACCTCAGCATTTCTCATACTTATTCTTTGCTGTATTTCAGCAGTCTGGAACAAGATCCACAGAAACAAATAACTTTCATATTGTGTTGTGCAACAACTCACATAAAAGACTTCACACAACTCAAGATATCCATTTCAGCCCACCCTAAGACCAAATACTGAAGCCAAACCAATTCCTTTAATTCTTGTTCAGGTATTTCCAAATTTCCTCTAGCATTACCACACACATGTAAACACAGCCCATGGCTTGGAGCAATCATATGGAGGTTCACAATTGGCTGCCTTCTTCTTGCTCAGCTTCCTGCTACATTACCTACACTGAATCTGATTACTCCGGTCAGTTAAAAAATAGGTTTAAACATTCTGAAAGAACACAAGGACTTTAACAGGAAACTACACAGAAAATACTTATAATGGAAAATTCTGCAAATTAAAACCAGGAACTATGCTACTGTGCTCTGAATTAACAAATAATATTCCTCTAATACATGTTCCTAATATGGTGTGACAACAGCATTAAAATTGATTCGGCATTCTCAACTCAGTTAATATTTTATTCATTTAATGTAGGGTTTACATTTTTGTAAAAACATTTGAAAAATTTCAATGTTGAACAGAATTATTACTCCTTTTATGATAATATTGTTAATTTAATGCATGACTTGGAGTTATACTTCAAAGTGAATTGGAAAAATATGCCTTTTCTCTTGTTGCCAGCATCTCTTTCATGCGCCAGTAAACTGACCTTAAATTTTTACATAGGCAGCACAAAATTGCTCTTGTATTTCAACAGAATTTTTTTTGCAATTCAATCATCTAGTCCATCAATTTCAGCTAGATTTTGCAACAAACTACTCTGAATTTTAACGTTATGTTTTTATGTTTATTCTCTGGAATGACTTGCATTAATTCAGCTAACTTCTACTTATAGAGTAAGAAATATATTTAGTGAAAAATCAAATGAACATAGTGGACGTGAAACAACGCAGTTAACGTACAGCTGGTAACTTCTGGGATTTGCTGTTGTCAGATTTCAGATTGTTTTATTTTTTCTTATTTTACTGAATATTTTTTTAAGTATTAATTTAATTTTTAATTAGGTTAGCATGTACTGATCATAATTCCCATTGCGATTAATGAGGATTCTCAACTTCTTTTTGCGTACAGAGTATGGAAACATATGACAACACAAAAAGCAAACGAGTTATTTTAAAAAACATTTTGTACACTGAAATACTGTAAAGGGAGGAAAAAAAAAATAGTAGATTTGACCACTATAAATTTTGTACAAATGCTGTTCAGACTTCAGTTTTCTATCTACTAAGCTCTGCTCCTTTTCCTTCTACTGATACAGATAACTATTTTCTCAGTGTTCAGTTCCTTCCCAAACTTGACCCTGGCTTACAGCACTCCAGCTTGCTCACAGAACAAAGATTGAGGCTGAGCCCCATTACAGATGTGTGATCTTTGCCACCGATTGCCTCTTACAAGGTAACACATTCCTGTTCCCACAATGCTACTCTGTTTTCTCACTTATCAATCCTGACACTTTTTAAACAAGGTCTGCCTTCTTTCAACAGATAAATTATAAAACATCTTGCCTTTCTCTAATCTCATCTTCTCTTTTGGTAAACTTGGAAGTGTTCTTCCTTCTTTCCTGTAGCAAACACAGAAGTTTCTCATCTGTGTGTGTAAACCTTCTTCTAGTTTCATTTTGCCTGTTGATTATCTGTAAGTCCTCTATCACATCTTTCACCACTATTTTCCTTTTATTTCCTTCTTTTCCTTCAAAATGCAGGAAAGCTTTAGGGTGAGTGAACTCCATAATCCATCCTACTCCTAATTCCTGACCCACTTCCTCATGAGAGTCCTCAATTAATCACTGTGCATAGTAAAGCCATACAATCATTCAGGATCAAAACTTCCACTTAATCTTATACATGCATTGCTTGTCCAGAGTTTCACATATAGCTCTTATTCTGCCTCAAAATTTGGCCTGGGAAGAGAAGGAGAAACTGCATTATTTGTCTCCAGCTTCACAGAACAGCCATCTGAACAGCCATTTCAGGTATTGGTTGGTATAATTACTTCAAAAGTCATTTTTGTTTAGTTTTATGTCACAGTACCCCTGGCTTTACTGCAGACCCTCAGTATACCTTCCTTTAACACATCACATTTTAAAAGGAGCCTGTGACATAGTGCCATCACACCTACACCATTCCTCACAGAAATGTTGGTTCCCTTCTCCACAGCACTGCTGTTAACACCTTGTTATATTTTCAAAACAAATTTTGTGCTCTCTTCAAATTATCACTTTTGCCTTGTGAGGAGACAGCAGGGATTATTTTGTGATATTTAGTTCAAAACAACTCCTTGAAATCCTTCTTCTGTGTGACAGAATAATCCTTCTCCCACTCACTGCAAATTCGGTCACGGCCTCCTGCACTTCTGCAGTACCTCTTTCAGTGCAGCAAATAGTTTCAGGTCCATATTTGCACAACAACTAAACCACAAGTGTCCTACCGAAACTGAACAGCTGACCTGATAAGAATAAAATTGTATTCTCAGTCATTACTCCTGCTTATTTCAACAAATAAACACATAATCACCCTGAAAGAGGTTATAGAAAAAGAGAAAACCTTCAGATGAAGAAATAAGCTTGTATACACACTATAATTACCACAATAATTACCTCTCTTACAATAAGAATTTCCTCTATTAACTAAACAATGCAGTAACTGTAAGCAAGAGGGACTGCAGTGGTAGGCACTGGAGGAAGGGCCCACGAGATGCCCTGTGCCATACTGTTTTAAGCGCAGCTCTGTTCATTTTCAATTAAAGTTTTAAAGATGTAGCATTACTTAATACTTGTGAGTACTGAAATATTTACATAGTATATTAACTCAGCGAAAAGAGTTTCTTTGGATCCTTGCTACATACATTTTCACATTCTTTGTTGCAGATGAACATTTTGCTTTTTCCACAAAGTAGAGAAAAAAAACAAAAAACAAACAAGCAAACAAAACTGAAAAACTCTTCACACAAATACTTTATATTCCTTCATCACTTACAGTAAATGTTAAGACTACTGAACAATCAGAGATTATTCATTAAAAGTGGCAAGTCAAATATTTTAGTAACTCCTTAGTTGCCACATTTTTCTACTCATAAAAGGTGGGGTATTTTTAGATTAAAGCTAATCACAGATTTGTTGGAGGACAATCTCAGTGATTTCCATTAATAGTATCATTTACTTCAGTATATTTAGGAGACTTTCCTTGCAACAAATTAAAAACAAAATCCTTGCATTTGATGGTTCCAAAATATTCTTAGGATTTAGATGTATGATATAGCTGTTTTACCTTATTATTTATAAGCAAAGCAATATCCATAAAGGGAAAAATCATTAAACCATCAGTTCCTCCCCTCAGCCAAATCACCGTTGTGATGTCAGTTTAGGACACATCCAAGCCATCCTTTACCCACATGTCTAATCTCATAATGCTGAAATAGCTGTAAAACCAGTCTCTTGTCATATATTTAAAATGTGTCAATACTACCTGGCACATCAAAATAATAGGTACTACTGATGACCTAAATTATCACAATAAGTAAGAAGCAGTAACATGTCTCCATAAAGCTTCAAAACAACCCTTGGTGTTATTTACAAAATAATGTCATACCATACCATCAAGATGGAGAAAATGTCCAAGAACTTAATATTTCCTTAAAACTAAATATCAACCATTGTTTTTCACACAATTTTATAGATCATTAAATTATACTTTTGGATAGTAGCATGTGCATTGACTTATTTTCAATATTAAGAGTTTGTTGTAATTAGAAAATAAATGTGAATATTCGAAAAAAATGGTAGATTTAAAATAGGTCAGCAAAATGCTGGCACGCAGTGGGTTCTTATATTCATCATTATGCTCTGCTCTAGAGTTGTGTTTTGTGAGCATCTTGCATTTCTGAAACTCACTTAACTAAGTTCAGATACAACACATCTCAAATTCACACTGAGAAAAAAAAATAGGGAGGTAAACTGGCATTTTATCCTGTTCTTGCTTCAGCAAGAGATAACATTTAATTCTATTAATTTTTACACAATCACCATTTTGTATATTGCACTGTACTGAAGAATCCACAAGAGAAAAACAGTGGAGTTAAGGAGGAAGATATCCCCAAATTAAAAAGTACAGTAACATAGAAAGTGCAAGCAAACTACAAAACAGATCACTATTATCTGCAACTCCCAGTCTTATGACAGCTTAAGAGGCTTTGGATTGCAACTTCTAGAAAACAGGAGTTTGAAAACACTGTCACCTGAAGAGGCTTGCATCAGAAAAATAAGTTTGTCCAGTAGCTACAAATGCCATCTTATAACTATCATTTGCCCACAGCATTTTTCAAGTTTACTGTGTGACACAAAACATGATGGATAGCAACAAAAGATGGAAGAAAAATCCTGAGACACTCACGGCAATTATATTGAAGAAGTCATCATCTCCAAGGGTATCCAAAATAGATGAAACTGTCTGTTTAGCAATAGTTAAGCGAAGTCCTTTCATACTGCCACTGACATCTACTAAAATTACCACATCTTTTGGAGAAGTTGCTGCTTGGATGTACCTAATACGAAAGACATAACATTTTGTTCTTTAAAATAATGAACTTTTTTTTAACTCCCCATTTCTTAAACATAATACACATCCACTGCCTACCATTTTCTATTTCTGCAATCAAATGCAATGACTCCATTCTCATCAGGTTCCCATTTAATTCCTGTTTAGAAAAAGAGATTAAAAGATTAAACTACAACATTTGGCACAGTAACTGCTCAAAATGTCTCTGCGATATTGAGGGAAAACAACATTTAACAGTTTCATACTTCCATCAATCCCACAGTCAATGCTATCATAACATAGCAAATGCTAGAAAACAATAAAATAGGACTGCAATAAACAACATGGTTTCCTCACTCCTTTTTAGTCTACTGTAAGGTGAAAACTTGTTCAATCTTTCTATGCTCATCATACTTCAGTCACTGAAGTAATACTGTACCTGGTCTCCAGTGCTGCCCAGGTCACTCTCAAGCCATGATTACTTACAGTTCATGGCTGATCCCAACAGGTATGCTATACAGCTATACCCTTTCCTCTATGAGCATGACCCAAAGCTGTAGAAGCTGAGGATCAAATTGTTTAGCCTTTTATTGTATTTAGCATGTAGCAAATATGATAAACATTAAATATTATATTTAAATTTAATTTTGTATTTTATTTACTACATAGAAATAATAGAAGTTGCATAGTCACATTTTGTTACCACTTGTATAAAATTACCTTTAAAACAAATTTTTTAAATGTTTGCAAGATAGCATGTTATCATCTATGCAAGGACTGAATAAAATGCAATTAAATCATACTGTATGTCTTGATAGAGCATGTTATCCAAGTTCAGTACCGTACAAAGGGTCTATTTTGTTTATTACAGTCAGTATGTAAGTCATTTTTTACCTATGTATCTGTGAACAAAAACGCGTGAGTTGTCTTTGGGGCTACATTTTCGAATGAAAACTAGCAGAAAAGACACAGAACACTGAAAATGTTAATTAGCAACCTCTCTGAAAACTAGAGAAAAAAAACTGAATGTGCAGGTATCTGCAAAAATATTGATTTGTGACAACACTCCATAGAAATCTGTAGCCATAGCATTCTTTATTGTTTCTCTGTAACCTCTATTATTCTTACCTGGATACTGTCTGAAAAATCCTTTTGCACTTCCAAAGTACTGCCAGATGAGAGAAGGGTCACGATCAAAGTTATCAACAAACACCTTATTTAAGGATTCTGACCAATAAACTCCATTTACAATGGCTGGATCTAAGGAGGAAGGGGGGAGAAAATACTATTATTATCTTCAACTTATTCATTACTCTAAAATCCAGTAAGTGCAAACTACTGCAGTTTCCTGTGTCAATTAACTGATTCAAAATAAACACTTATGCAATGGAATCATGATTAAAATCAAAGAGAAAACAGATATATTTTGTAGATAACTTAAAATTTCTAATTAAGCTATTTATTTGGAACTCCTGTATAAGTTTTTCTAGAGAACAGAAATGACTAAACCTAATAATTCATTATTTATTTTCCCTAAATGCTTAGAACATCTCATAGCAACATTTAATCGTTTCTTTCAGTCTTCAATTAAGTAAGGTCACTATTACTCTGAAAGCTTACTTGCGAGAACATAAAGTGAAATACCTTTTATTTCACACTTGAGAGAATTACAACATACACCCAAAGACAAAATCTTATAACATACAACACTAATTGTATTCAGAAAACACTGGACCCAGATTTCACAACAACATCCCATTAGTTCTGACCCCCAGAGAGAGAAACAAAGAGAGAGTGAAAAATACAAAACAAATCCTTGATGTTGAAAATAAGTTATTTCTGTTTATTACATCCTAGTAACTCCCCCAGGCAGCAATTCCTAAAATCGCAGACTGCTCAAGTACATTTCTGAGTTGCAGCGTTGGTTTTCAGGAGTAAATGAACACATCTAAAAAAGCTACTCAACTTCAAACTGTGATGTCAAATGTAGTTGACAGATGAGAAACAATTAGGATATACTGTGTTCCCAATTCAATCTGTACATGAAATCAGTAATAGAGAAAGGAATAAACAGAACTAAATTAGCAGACATATTATTTCATTTGTAGAAGTATATGTATGCACTAGCAGTTATTCAAGCATTTGGAATAATGCTTTCATTAACTCATAAAATAATGTCAATTTACTCATTTCAGAGGGTTGATCAGAATGTGACTTTAATGGAATGGAGTAAAGGTGAATTATTATTTTCCCTTACTCTCATAAAAAAAAAATAGTACAAAAAGTGAAATGTCAGAGCTACATATCATTAAGCATTACTTTCATCTAAATATTTTGTTGAAGAAAAGTCAAGGCCAAGAGAACAGATTGTTTTTAAAACATCCCTGGTATAGTTATTTGTTTCTTTAGATGATGAAATATACATTTACAATCTGTCCAATCAGACACACATCAAATGTCACCAGTCCAACACACTCCTTCCATTTTGTCTAGCTGGCAAGAACCATTGTCTGGGTGTTTCCAAGTCTCCAATAACAAGCTGTGATTGAGACATCAGGAATCAAATGTCAAGACTGCTATCCTGTGATCTGTCATCAGTTTTCAGAAATATTTCAGCACTTTAAAATACTGATTGGGCTGAGGTCCATTGTTCAGCATTTAAATATTAAATGAGAAGTGATGCACTAAAGTGAGACTCCCTTTCTCAGTCCTCTGCAACCTCAAAGCTGTGCTCTTATTCACATCTTCTGATGGAGAAATTGAGCCACTGAAGTGTGCCTAGTGCAGTCTTTGTATAGGAACCAGAAGCTGTTCTCAGACTCAACAGGGCATTAAGTTCCTTGTGTAGCCTTCAGAGATCCTTATGTTTGAAAAGACAAACTGAAGCGAAGTTATTCTATTTAGGATCAATTTATATTTAAAATAATCTCTACTATTTCTTTGCAATTTGTGTTTGATTCTCATTCCAAGACTGCACAATTTACAGCAGTGCTTTGCAGTATTGAGCAGATCAGGTATCTTCTATGCTGAATTCCTCAGAGGCCCTTTCCTAAGGGATCTGCACCACAGTACCCTCAGCTAAGCAGAACCTTCACTTTGACACACCACTCAAAAATTATTTCCTTTGGATTCTATGGACATGTCATCTCCATCGGATCATGAGACAGCCTTAGTTGTCCAAACTACTAAGCTTTCAACTGAATCCAAAATCCATTTACTGACATTTAAAATATATATCTACATAATAAATCCATATCTAAAGCTATTTTTAAAATGAATGTATATTAAATTATCCAACATCACCATTGTAGCAGTCTACTTTTATTTGCCCATCCATGAGACACTGCTTACTGTGTTTATATATCAGTACTATGAATTAGAGAGCTCCAGAGAAATACAACCAGAAAAATTTTCCTTGAACATGATTATTTGAGTCTATATTCTGCATTATGTTGACAGCTCTAAGCACTAGTCATTTAAATGCTGATCACCTAAAATATTAAACCAATGGCACTGAAACTAATAGGATTATTTTTTTAATGAAAGGAGCATTAAGCAAGCATATAAACAAGAAAGTGCAATTAAAACACAATCTGGGATGACCAGATTCCTTTAAAACTAATCCTGGTGACAATTCACTACCTTCCTACAACCTGCATATGTATTACACTGGCTGTTATTACTACAGTATGCAAACAGCAATCTTTAAGTCACATTTTGTGCATCAACTGTGTTTTTTGTTTGTTTGTTTTTTGTTTTTATTTTTTATTTTTTATTTTTTAAGTAAATTGGGTCACAGTTTAATCCTTACTATACTGGAAGAAAAATGAAGCAGGAAGCAAAAATCTATCCACAGTACTAACTGCAAGCAGATAGCTTAGAAGTGGAAATCATACCTCAATATTAGCTACTGCATCTGCAGGTAGAATGTTCTCCAAGCCAAACTCCTTGTTGTAAATTTGATTACGTCTGATGAATACATCTCTTTGCACTTGTACAATCCTAAACGCATCTGAGTTCGCTATTTATAGCCTCATTAAAATTTTATCTGTTTCTAATAACAGATAAGTTATTATATTATGTAGTTCCAGGCAATTCTCAGTTTCTGTAATTCTGCTGGAATTGCCCTCTCTACTTCATTTGAAAGGAGTATTGTTTTCACATTGCTGATGAATGTCATCTGTATCCCCAAAATAGTTACCAATGCTGGCACGGACCCAAGTGCTTGTGAATATTTAGGAACTGGGGAGGAGGAGGATCAAAAAAGAAGAATAAAAGAAATTAATATAAATGCAAAATCATTTCTGTGATGTTATGGAGGTGTTTCAAAGATGGTAAGTGCAAACAGTTTCTGCCGCTCATCTTGAGACATATATTCTGTTTGTGCTTTCTGGTAATAACAGCTAAACACAGCCCAGGTATTTCTTTTCCCTGGTTTCTTAGATGGGCTTGCTTGCAATTATAAGGTATTTTGTTTCACTGCTGTTTTTGTAGATATCTTATAAAAAAAATAGCCTCAAGAAAATAGGAACATTGACAGGAACGTGAAATATCATGGTGAAATAACAGTACAACTGCACGTAACAATTAAGCTGCTGCCACAGATATTGCTGACCCTGAGAAACAGGATTGAAGACTCAACAAAGGCAACCAAAGTGTCCAGGTTGAAAGATGTACAACAGCATGACAAAAGTTAACTCTACAACAGAAAGTATTTTAATGCACAGAATCTGTAAAAATATCTACAGTAGAATAAGGCTGCAGAAATAAAATAATACATACTCAGTGCTTTTTGTTTTTTAGCTTTTCCAGCAAGGTAAATAAAAAATAAGGGGACGTACTGAGGTATTCAGTTTCTATGAGGAAATAAGCAGAATACTCCCCTTTGTTTCCAAGTTCTGCTTTATTACCAAGAAAAATTGTTACCTCTAATGTTTTGGTTTTTTCCTCTGGCATATTTCCTTTATAATGTGATCATTAATTTCTCAGGGAAAGCTGTCAAAGACTGGCATCCAAAATGGTGTTTCTCTTTGCAGTGTCTGACCTCAAGGACAGCCCCTAACATTGCAGAGCAGTGCTGTCATACAATGAAGCAGTACAAGCACAGCCTATAGGATCAAGCACTGGAAAAGAACGCAAAATCCAGCACTCTTTTGGCTCAAAGATAGTGACAATATTAGCTTAGTTTTGATGACACTGACAACATATTTAGTCTGGTCATGTTTTAAAAAATAACAAAATCACATACTTTACTGGGACATACACCAACAATCTAATAATTACACTACTCAATTCTAATATGAATGCTTTTCAGGGTGGTCCAACATATTCAAGAGCTGGGGCTGGATGCCAATTTTGGCAACTGCCTTTGCTTTATTCTCTCCCTTCCCCTCCCTCCCCCCTCTACTGGGTACTGTGGATGCATCAACTCAGAGATCAAAGCATCTGTAGACAAAAAAAGAAAGTGATTGCCTATTTTGTGTTGAGAAACACGAACCCATGTCAAAAATCACACTCCTTTTTCACATATACGTGGGGTGGTAAAGACTTTACCACTAAAGTGGTAAAGTTGTATGATTGCATAGAGACACAGTGGTAGCTACATAGTTGTTACAGCTTCCAACATTTCTCTAATAACACTTCCCTTCCCCTTTGAAATAGCAGAAGAATTGGAATATCACCAGATGTGCTTATTTTCACACTGAGTTTCGTGGTGGATATTTGGTTGTTTCTTTTTTGTTTGAGTTTATTTACTGAATGAACAAAGTGATCTGAAATTCAATTTTAGTCCATTCGAAATACAGTGGTAAAATCTTCCAGAACACTAACTAATTTTGGGATGAAGTTTCAGTCCTGGCTTAGAACTGGTTGTTGCCTACTGAATTACAAGAAACTTCCTTCATCAAAACAGCTACCTTTGAGGATATCCATTCAGTGACTGACCTGGCTTGACCCTGCTTAACTTAAAACAGATATAACAGATAAAAGTAACCAGTAGGAAGGTGAAAATCTGAAGTGAACAATTACTATTATTATTTATTTTTATTGAAGAAGGAGTTTGAAGCAGAAGTCACATATTGCCCATTCCCAGAAGAACTACCAAGATTCTCCTGTAACTGCTGCTGTCCCACAAGTTGAGCATATGGGGCAGTTTCAGCTATCACTAATACAGGCTAATGATATGTAATTGCGCTGTTGACAATCATATAAAAAGCCATGAAAGCTAAGGAGAAGTCAAGTTAAAGGCCCACAGTGCTGAGAGAGTCACACTATAAATTGATATGACCACAGAAAACAAGATATTTCTGCTTTTCTAAAAGGACATACCACTTTCTACATTTTTGCAGAATACTAATTGAAATCTATGACAAAGGAAAGACAGATAAGAAGATAACACTCAGCAGAGCTGGGGGATGCTGTGGTATGACTGAGAAAAAGTGAAACATATGAAAAAAAGTGATGTTAGAAATAAATTTTCCAGAGAGGAAAGAGAAGACAAATGCTCAGATGAGGGTAATTAAACAAATCAAATGGAGACTCTCTAGGTACAGTAATTTAATTGCAGAAACAAAACACTGAAAAAACAGCCAGTTCTGACACATGGGAAGAAGAAATTTCTGAGCAGGCTGATGGAACAGTAACCAGGAAATCTAAACCTGTACAAGTGGCAGGGCAGGAAAAAGCATCAGGACAAACAACACAGGAAGCCAGTGGAACATATTGTAAATTACAGGAAAAGAAAGCAAACATGACTGCCACTAAATGAAGCCAACTGTGCTGTAAAATATTTAATGCACAACATACCAAAAGAAGCAACTGTTTGTCAAAGTGATATATGACAAAGGCAAGGTACAGCCTTTGAAATAAAAGTCATCCTTGCAGAAACTGCCCAAGGATAGACCTGCTCACAAAATTTTACTAAGACTGTTTTTAAAAATGGCCACACAAACTTTAAACTTATGGTTTACAATAAATGTAAAATTTCTATCTTTCTGATAGAAAGAGAGACACACTCCAGAGAGATTTTAAGTATAGGAGAAACAGGCTTAGATACACCCCATAGTGCAAGGAAGTCCCATAACAAAAATTTGAATGTAAGACATGAAAGACCTTCTTTTAACCACCACAACACGCCTGTTATGTACAACAAATGGAGACATGAGAACCTTTAGAGAGTAATGCTGTATTCTGTAAAACGTATTAAAATCACATATGGCTATACTAAACAATTTAAACATCTATTGATACATTCCTGGGAGCATCAACAGTATATGAATGTGTTAAGTATCAGCAATAAGAGCAGTTATCTATATATCTGATGAATAATTGCACCTCACTCTCCCTAAGTCCACCTTCTCCTAACGCTGTTTTGCCTTTTGACATTCTTTCCTTCTTGCACAATAGAACGCTTGCACCATTTCAGTAGAATGGAAGTTCTACTCAAAAAGTTGGAAGAAGTCTCACCGATATGAAAAAACTTGGTTCAATACCTCTGAAGCTGACATTATAATGTACTGAAAACACTAAGCAGATGAACAAATGCATAGTGGAACAAATACATTACAAAATCACTTATGGATTCTTAACATGATTTGCTCCTTTAGGATTGTGCCAAATTAAAGGCTGTAAGAAAGACACCTAGATATACAAAGTACAGTGTAAAAATATCTTTGTAGGATTTTAGCCAAATGGTATTCTGAGACAGTTTACATTCTAGCCAAGTATACTAATACTTGACCAGAAGAGCAGGTGTCCTTTTCTCCTCTTCACACAACACAGATCCAAGAAAAATCCAAGAAGGATCTGTGTTACATGGCAGGAGAGAGAGGGAAATATTTACTCAATTATAAAATAGTAGACAAAATGAATAAAATGCATCTTCGGATGGACTTTATGATTCTTTGTGTAGATGTTAATCTTCTCTGTTCTACACTGATAAAAACTGCAATTATTACATTTCCCGCACAACCACTGAATCAAATGCCTTTTAATATTCAGTCCTAAAGGTTTTGAGGAACCCAGACCTATTATGTCAATTACTTCTAAGCATAAAGATAAAGAATGTTTGCCCAACATAGGTCATAAGAGAAATAAAGTCTTGGAAAATCATTAAGTAAAGAAAAACTGAAAAACAAACTCCCCAGTGTATTTCTAGCATGGAAACACAATGCAAAGATAATCTGATAGAAGAAATTCTCATAATTCACTATTAATATACTCTACACTGAAATTAACCCTCAACAATTTTTCCTGGTTGTTCTTTTAAATCAGTAACAGAATGTATTGATTGCTTATTCTCATTAAAATAATCAAATAAACACAAGTAAGAAAACTTAGTGCTCTAGAGGAGAACAAATCAGTTATAACTCATTTTCAGTATACATTTTTTTAAATGCATGTTACTCAGGAGAAGAGGGAATCAGTTTGCACACCAGAAGCTACTGAAGAATGAAAGCCTACAAGAAATAAGAAATTCTACACAGACAGAAAGTAGAAATAAGTCTCAAATAGTAATTAGGCTCATAATACCGTAATATACTAAGTGTATGTTATACACATCTGACACAAAATGAGCTGTATATAGCTGATGAGTGCAATTACTGTTTTATTTTTTATTTTAAGTATAGGTTCAAATCTTTCTTTGGCTTTTCGTTCAGTGATGCTGATTGTAAACAGGCCAGGAAAGAACCTGTCTCACTTGAGCCAAGCCTGGGTAAAGTGGATAATTTCCAAGATAATCAAAACTGAAGCTGAAGTAACTTATCCAGCTCAGTTCAAATTAGCATCCTAAACATGTTATGCCTCTAAATCAGAAGACACTGAGCCTATGGAGAATAATCTTCAGTTCTGAAGTTCAAATGGTTAACGTGTCATTTCTTTCCTCATTCATTCCAATATCACATCTCTCAAGGTAAACCAGATGAGTTGCAGAAGTGTGGAAAACATTCACTTTGAACACACAAAACTGAGATACTTTCTAGAGAAGTAAGTCAGCGGAACCCAACGTGAGCTCATAGTCATTGACACTGAGGCAATAGAGATCCCTGTGCTCACACTTAGCTTATTCTCACAACATACCCGGACAGGTGCAGTGCAGAACAATATCAAGGTACCCATTCCAGTGCTGGAAGTCAATGAGCTGAACTAGCATGGCAGAGTATGAGCTAACAAGAATTCATTATCTGCAGGAGCCTTGCTAATGCTCTCAGTTGTGCTCCGACATGCTGTGGATGTGCCACCTAGTACACAGACCCAAGTGAACAGCAGAAGCAGCATTAAGTAGCTGCTGCTTCCACTCCTTCTCTGTCGGAGCTGAAATGCTGACTCCATAGCTTCTATCCAACCATTGGATAAGATAATACTCATCAGAAAAAAAATAAAAATACAGAAAATGGAAAGATGAAAGAAGACTAAGCAATTTTCTACCATTATAGATCAATGGTAGATTGTTATTACTGCCTTGCTCCAGGAAGCAACAAGGATGTATGGGAGACATCGTGATTAATAGTTGTTTCTCAGGTCAAAAAGTCTCTTAAAACCATATCTAAGATAGTGCACATTAGCAAACCTTCACAGGTTCACATTTGTCAGAATACAAAGCCCAACCCCAAGTAACTAAGCAACAGCTACTGAACAGGAGTGGTAGAGAATACAGCGTTCAATATAAAAACCTAATGTTACTATGTAGCTTGTATCTGAAATCTAGTTGCCATGGTGATGTGAATGTACTGGGAGTGTATAGATTAGATCCACAGCCAGAGACACAGACTAGGATACAAGAAAGATAAAGCACAGTGCACATCTTGCACGGTGATGCCAACATTTCCAAAAGGTTTGCTGTTCAATACAGAGAATTAAAATATATACATATCTGTGGAGCAAAAGCCTTGTGCAAGAACAAAGCAGCAGCCCGAGGAGACTCTGGGAATTGGATCTGAGGCAGAATTTGAGCAAAAGCAGACAGAAGAAATAGAGAAGTCTGTGTATCTTTGTCCAATAGTCAGTAAGAGTTAAAACAAAGAAATATGGGAAGATAGGAAATTCTCTCCAACCTTGACTAAATCAGACTAACAAAATTCCTTTTAAATTAAACAATGACCAAAGTTAGGAAGACAATGAAAACACTGTCCTAAAGATCTTAAAATGTGAAGACAAACAATTCAGTGGAAGGATTTCAAAACATAAATATAGTGGCCCAGGACAATATGTGGCTATGACTATTTAAATAACAACTCCAGGATGTTGAATTTTCAGAAGCATAGTCCATAAAATCATATACGACAGTGACAGACACGATTTCATTTCTTAATTTCACACCTTGCAGGAAAGTGGTTTTATGTATCTGCTGGTTGTAGATTATAGCCTTTCTGCGTCACTTGGGAAATGAATTTTTTTTGGTTCTAATATTCTAGATAATAGGTAATTTCGATTTTGACAGCCTCTTGGACGGAGTTGATAGGAAAGTATGACTGAGCAAAATTCATAGCTCTTTTTAAGAAGCAAATTGAAAAAAAGTCTCAATCAAAAAATGTTTGCGGTTCATCATGTTTCAATATCTTCTAGAGAGGCTCTATTGCATGCAGTAGATTTTTTTTTTCCTATGCAATCAAAACTTTTGGTAATAGGCTGTATTTATTGACTTGTAGTGTCTAAACTTGTCCTTCAACATGCAGTTAAAATCAGGCAATGAAAACATCATTTGACACAGATGATATTCTTAAACAGTCTCTAAAGTGATCAAGGAAAACTTGAAGAAAATTTGTGAAGCCTGAGTTTGAAATATACTTTTGCAATGTTTCTAGTATTAAGAAGTAAACACGGAAAGCAGAGAAGCACAGACTAGACTTGATGTTTTTCCTATGAAAGATACTGAGTTCCAAATTATTCAAAGCTGTATTGAAATCATACTTTTTGTAAATCGATTCTTTAAGTATTTGTGATGCAATTAAGTAAAAACATTGCAAGGGAGAATGAAGAAACCGCTGCTAGAAGAAAACATCTGCAACCCAGAAAATAATACGAGAGCCTGGAAATAACTGCTTGTCTACTTTCTATAATAATCCTCAGCAAGTACAAAGCTTTTAAACAAAGGATTATGTCACATGATACAACCTCTACTTTCAACAGCCATAAAAGCATAGGGGATGAGAGAGACAAAGAAAGGCACTAAAGACAGGACAGACATCTTACAAATAATTGTGCCATGCTCAAAGCTCTGAGAGAAAGAGATAAAGCCTATTTTTCACAAGCGTATAGTGAGCCAGTGGGGAAAAAATACATTAAGTAAATAAATGTACTTAATCGTGTCAGAATGCTAAATCGGGGCTCCCCAGGAGGAAGGAACTTGAACTGTGAAAATAATGAGAGCAGCAATAAAAATTGACTAGGAGCTCATAAATATAGTATGTTTAGTCTTGCCTCTAAGATGAGTGAAGCTCCAAAAATATTTCAGGTCATGTAAAATATCTTTTAATCACTTTAATAAACCCATACTTGTAAGGAACAATTACTGTTAGACTCAAAAGGGTTGCTAACACTTAACTGTATTTCAATTCCAATGGCACAGAATTATCCTCAGTGAGATATTAATAGCAGAAAAAAAACACATTTTGGCTACATTAAGTAAGGTAGGATTTGGGTTTGTTTTTTTTGTTGTTTACATATTATTGAACTTGTAATTTATATCCATTAAGCTTTATTTTTTCTAATGTGCTGAAGACACAGCTTGCTTTCTGTTCTTAATGTTTGTTAGGTGACATAAACCATATCCCATGTTGACAGAAATGTCTGAAAATATTCACCGTCTTCAGCATGCATCACAGAAAAACTATGCAGTTATGGAAAGCACTAATAAAATCCCTTCCTGTACTTCAAAAAGACCAAAACAGCAGCTATACCACAGGATGAGGATGGGAAGTCCAACAGACAGAAGACAGACATACAGACTTCCCTAGGTTAAAATGTACTGCTTTTATTTTTCAAAGCAGTAGATTATCTATTGGACCACGTAACACTGATCACAAATTTTTGTTGTTCTTATTGTGTTGTCATTCTTACCCTCAGTGAGTAAAGACTCAGCAACACCTTGCACTAAGGCTTTTTCAATATATGAACATGCCTGGATAGATATTCAACAACCTGCATTCCAAGGTCATCATTTTATTTATATTTATGTATGATTCTTAAATATCTCAAATAAGGAGGACTCAAGAAACAATTTTTTTCTTACATGTTCATGACCAAGCTGTTCTCCAGCTTCCTTAAGAAAGGTCATCCCTTAAAATACATTTGCCAGTCTAACCATGAAACAGTGAAGTATGTAGATCGCTCTAAGTGTAACACCTCCTACTGATTTCCACAGAAATTACAACAGATACAAAAAGCACAATAACACAACCTGAGAAAGAAAATTCTCAACTGCAAAATAGTGTTTTTCAACTGAGTCACCACCACTAGCTAATATGTGCAGATTACTTTATTGCTCTAAAGTAACTCCTCCTATTTTGGAGGTCCAGTAATGAAATATCTGATCACGTAGAAAAATGACAAGAAAAATCTACTCAGAGTAAATAATGTCAACATTAAAAAGAAATCATTGTTAGGAGCATGCTAGAAGCTCATGTAACCTCCTTAATTTAAAATGTACTCTATAAATTGAAATAGTGTTATTTTCTCTATTATAAATGAAAGCTGGAGAGTAACTTCCCAGACTGTACACTTCTGAGGTTATTTTATATTTTCTTTTGACAAATTATTACTAAAATTGGTAGTTGATTCCAACACATTTCCTTCCTCCTGCACAGAGCACACTTTCTCCCTGAAGCAGAGTCTTCTGCCTCTTAGATAGGGCAGTTAGTGCTATCAAGTCTCTACAGAAGGAAAAATTTAAATAACTATTTGCTCATGCCCAGGCACTGACACTTTAATTCAGCTTGAGCAACAAGTAGGAAGGTTCTTTTAAGTGCCTTCTTGGATCAGAAAGCCATTTAGAAAATAATTACTGTAGACTTTACTGTATGTAGTCATGTTAATATGCCCCTTCTGCATGTTCCCCCTACATCCTGCTTTTCCACATGCCAATCAACATTTCACCTAGGGTACTTCAAAGACAGCAATCAATTCTCTTCCCAGAGTCTGAGAAATTATACTAAGCTAAGAGCAGACATTTTACCAAGGAAATTAATCTGAATAGATATCATTACAAATCAAACAAGGAAGAAAATGTTCCAAGACCGAATCTCTTCAGAACAAGCTTACTCATTTGTACAGGTAAGGTGTTTCAGCTCATGCGTACCTAGAAAGACTAGCATTTAAGTATTCATGCAATGTTTACCCCATTAGTTCAGTAGGACTAAAACATGAAAAGACCAAGCTAAAAGACATAAATGGCAGTTCCACAGAACTTTTAAACATAGCCTTCAATCTCCCCACACATAGCACAGTAGTTTAGCAAGCACTAGATTTTAAGATCCTGGAAATCAATGGAACATAACTGTTTGTGAGGAAGTGCTGAGCTGAAGAGTCCCAGATTACCGAGTCTCATCTAAAACTATTGTAAGGGTCACAGAGTTTAACATGAGAAATTGTGCCTCAGGCTACATAGTGGAATCTCACTGGAAGCAAACTATGGGAAAACAACAAGCACTATAATATTGGCGTACAAAAATATGTCTCTTGAAAGCTATATGTCATGCACTGTACAGAAGAAGGACAGTGCAGAGCTGCAATCTAGCTGTCTCTGGATGTGAAGCAAAATAGAGACATTAACCTTGTGCTGTACCTTAATAAATTACAATTATTGAGGGTCAGGTCTTGGTAACTTTTTTTGCAGAGCCATGCTCATATAACCATATTTGTTCATATTTCCATGCAATACTCCAACAAATTACATGTATATGCCAAGATCCATTCTGCTAATTCAGAATTCAGGACAACTCTCCACCATGTAGCACAGATGTACTTGTGTCATTTCCTTTGACACTGGCTAGTGATGTACACAAAGGTACAATAAAAATTATTAGGAGCACTTAGAGGTTGGAAATACGTTGCTTATCTGGGTAGTAAGTTTGGACTCTCTATTCTTGAGAAGGTGAAGAATGTATTTAATTCCACTGTCAGCTGTGTTAATAGGGTGAAGGAAATATTCCTCCGTTATAAAATTTAGTGAGTTAAACAAGATTATATACTGTAAACAAGAAATGAGTACAAAGGAAAAACTCCCATCAGCTTAAATCAACTTATGTAAGCCTATTTCCTCTCTACTGACAAAAGTAATTACTTGTCTTCTCCTGTTTCTCTTTAGCACAAAGTCAGCCATGTTACTCAGGCTGCATCTGATTGCCAGCAGAGATCACTGCTTTCCCTAGCTTACCTGCACTGGCATATCTACCTCCCAGAAACTACTGTCCAAAGGTAGTAGATACATTCACACAGTCACCCCAAGTTAGTTCTGTCAAAATGCTTCTAATTTCACCCTACTAGAAAAAAATACTGACTGATTAACTGAACTAGCTTTGGGAAGAGCTTACAGAACAGCTTATGACAGACGGTCTGAACTGAGGCAGTAATACCCAGGAAGGACACGAGGCAGAGAGCAGGAATTTCTTATCCCCAGCAAGCTGGAGCTGACACCAAACATCCAATTATACCTTGTGACAGCTGATAATTTTATTGTAGGTATTCATCTTCCAAAAAAAGATAAAGTTTTCACATAGTCCATAGTACAAAGAAGCTCAAGCTAGACCTAACTCCAATCAAAAATGAAGACGAAATATCAGGGTGTAAAATAGGTTTTCTGGTAGGCAGGAAAAAAACTGTTCCTTTTTAGAGAACAAATGAAAAGGTCTGTATGATGAGTTGTGTGAGTTCACCTTGTTGGTATAAAAGTAGGTCTGAAGAACGTTCAGTCTTTGTGTCATCTCAAGAAGAAAAACAAGGATAGATACCATACCAGAAAAGCAAAACAGACTTCACCTAATAATCTCTTTTCTCCCTCTTCCTATGAAGACTTAGAAAAGTTTTCTTCCTTCGAGAGAGGTATTTTAGTCTAGTTTACACTCAGAAATAGACTTACTATGAACATTTTATGACGTAACATATTTAGAAATAAACAGTATTTTTAAAATTGGAAAAGTTCAGGTGCAGAAGTCTCCCCTACATCTAAATTTCAGTGAAGAAATGATTATATTGAATGTATGTACACTAAACAGAAATTCAGCAGACAATGTTTTTTTTTGCATCCAGCTGTGATAAGCCATTTAGTTNTCCTATGAAGACTTAGAAAAGTTTTCTTCCTTCGAGAGAGGTATTTTAGTCTAGTTTACACTCAGAAATAGACTTACTATGAACATTTTATGACGTAACATATTTAGAAATAAACAGTATTTTTAAAATTGGAAAAGTTCAGGTGCAGAAGTCTCCCCTACATCTAAATTTCAGTGAAGAAATGATTATATTGAATGTATGTACACTAAACAGAAATTCAGCAGACAATGTTTAAGCCATTTAGTTTTGTTACTGTTTCCACTGTAAAAGGCCTGCATGCATCACTTCACCTTTCAATGTATTTATTTTTATCTAGAGATCTGAGTCAATTCCTGTTTACTGATTTAAAAAAAAAAAAAAAACTAGACAGCAATCAAATTAGAGAGTATGATTCTTAGGTATGTACCTATCTCTTTCAGTTCTAACCAATGGCTGCAGACACTGGAGTTACTAAAATCCAAAATTCTAGCTCTAATAACAACTAAAGATGGTTTAAAAACAAAACAAACACTTGAGAAAACATGATTTATCCATAGTCCTTATAAACCAGTAAAAATTATTAGACTTTAGAGTTGCTCAGTGTAATGTTACAATGGGATGGAAACTACAGCAAAAATAGTGGGGTGGCAAAGTCTTTGGCTGCAGCAAACGAAAACAAGTCCATATGCAGCAGAAGCAGAAACGAAGGAAAAGAACTGCTTACCTTTGGAAGGTCTCAGGTAGGCAGGGATCTCCAGCAAGAGATGCCCTCACCTTCTCTGCCAACCCTTAAACGAGGTCAAGGAAGGGGTGGAACCTGGCTCCATTCTAGTTACTCAGGTACATCACACTGTATGCACCTGAGCTCCCATGGGTTGGCCCTGCCTTCCCACCAGGTGCTCCATCACCATGACTTAGCATTTCTGCTATGCTCTGATAATGTTCTGCAATTTCAAATCTCAGAAATATTCAATGACTACTGAAGTAATTCTGCAGAAATGGAAAAATATCAACAACTCTTCCAGGCAGATAGGCGCCTGTTCTGATATGTCTAAACAGCATCCTGTTAGTGTTCCTAGGGAGCTGATTTCAGAAGATAATATGATAATATATTTATCAACATCCTTTTAAATGTTGTAGATTTTTTTGCAAAGCATGAGTATCTGAGATCCTGATGCATGTAACCTCTGGTACAGTACTATACTGTGTTTCACTTTTCAACAGGTCCCATATTTTAGAATTTTCTAAGCATATGTCATCAGGATACATCCACTCTGGCTTTGATTTTCACCTACAATCTTCTGCAATTCAAAAGATTCGGGAAAATAGTTGGAACAGTATCACATTATTTAGCCAGGTGTTTATAAACCTCTTCCAAGAGCTGGAAAAAATTTTAACCATGTTGAGCACAAACTCAATAGAAGAAACTATGTAATTACCGAGCATAACTTTAGGGAAATAATATGATGTGATCTAGACTCAGAAAAATAATAAATGAATGCATTCTTCAGCTCAGATACACCATGTATTTTGGACAAAGTCTTAGTTTGAAATTCTATTATTTATCTGCATTCTTATAGTAACAAAAGATAAGATTCTGATGTATTTTTCTTCTATATTCATACTTTCACAATATTAATATCAGATTTGAGTGTTCTGAAGATTTCTGTTGATATCACTTTGCACACCTAAATCCATTACAGATTCCCACTCTTTTGCTAGTGGCAACCCTATTGCCAGAAACCAAGTTCTACATGGATGAATGCCAGAAAGCCTAGCCCACATTCCAACCATCCATTTTTTAATTTTATATAGATATATTACATTCCCAGGTTGTTCTAAACACACTGCTAGCATTTCAGACAGTAAATAAGCAAACGCTGGAACTATGTAAATTTAAATAGCTGATAATTATTATTAATCTCTTCCATAATTGCAGTTTAAAATGTATCAACTGATATGTAGAAAGATACATACGTTCAAAGATACGGATTTATACTGATAGATTCTAAAGTAGTATCTGACAATGAATGGAAGAGAAAACTTGCTTTGGTGACAATATGTAACCAATGTAAATAAATTTTATTAAATAATATTAGTAGTAATTAAAAAACTCAGCAACTCAATTAGGCAGCTCCTCATATACACTTGCCCTCATGCCTGGATTTTTGACTTGGTAATACACTGTCCAAATGGGATTCAGATTGACTGTGCACTTTACAAAACTGGAAATTTTTGTTTTAAATTTTCCCTCCCTTTCTCCTCCATCTATGAATGCTGTAAGATACAGCAGATTAATCAGATCACTGAAGAACCTTTTCCCTGGCTTTTTCAGAAGTCTATAAACAGCTGATTATTGCCACTTATAAATTCCAGGATGGAAGAAGGGGTTACTGTCTGCTAAAAGTGTTACCACAGAATGTCTTAATTAATCTCAGTTATTTATTCATTGTTCAAAAGAATACTGCCTTGCAAATCTTGTGCCTACAGGCAATTAATACACTCAGAGTGGAGACATAGAATGTACTGATAGATATAGAATCCCAGTATTATAGTATTTCAGAAATAAAATATTACCAGAAGCATTCATTTTCAGGAAAAACGAAGGAGGTAGATGTCATTAAAATGTTCAATTTGAACAAATCACCAGCCTTGCTGTGAAACAGCTCTGAGCTAGGAGAGGTCTCTCCATGTTGGGATAATATGAATATACTCATCTGTAAAGAATAATCATCCAATAATTTCTTTTCACCAAACTCTTTCAGTATATTGTCATTATGGGAATGTGAACATTGTGTTTTCTGAGCATCATGCCTTTACAGGACAGAGCAAACAGCATAAGAACAAACAAAGACACATCAATAGAAAGACCAACTCTTCCCATTTTACAGTAATGTCAGACTCAGAAGTACTGAAAAGCAAAATTGACTGGTTTTCTTCTATACCTATAGAAGGCCCATGTCATCTGTACTCAAAGACAGCACTAAAGTTACAAATACACTTCCAAATCAAGTTGGCAGTCTTTTGTTACAGCTCATTTTTCCCTTCAAAAATTCCATGTTAAATTTTAATTTCATAGCTGTGATATTTATGGCATTTGAGCTTTCTTGATTTCATCATCACATCATGAAATTTACTTTTTCTTTATATTTTCAGAGTCTAAAGTTGATGGTTTCCTTAAAATATGAATTATTTAGTCTTGTTACTATTCATATTTTTAATCTTTTCTACGCAGCTACTAAAAGAGCTAGAAGATATTTAAATAAGCACAAATGTATTTATGTCCCATGGTTTTAAGCCAATCTCATTTAGAGCTTAGTCAGAGACTGTGAGCATTCAGTTTAGTGATTCTACAGCTGGAAAGGATCATCATGATCACGCAAGCTGACCAGGCCAAAGTTTTTCCCTAAACTAATTCTAGACAATGTATTATTTAAATAATAAACAAAAAGAATCTGGTCTTGATTAAGATCTTCTAGGCAGAAGAAAAAAAATCCCATCAACCTTTTCATAGCCCACTGTAAATTGCTTAAATGATTAACTATCTTCATAAAAATGAAAAAATATATACCTTCATATTTTAACTGAGACCAATTTCATTTTTAAAAAAGGAAGCAGCCTGATTTACATTTTATTAGAGATCATCAAGTTAATACTCTAATTATCTTCTATCTAAATTAAAATAACAGAGCTCTAGAAGCCTTTTGGACTAAGGTACACACTTCAACTCTGTGGTTGGACAATACTCTGACTATTCTCTGAACACATTGAAAAACACAAAATACAAAAAAAAAATTTTAAAAAGAAAAAAAAAGAAAAACCAACAAATTTAGAATTAGCTTGCCAATATAAAGTTCGCTTTTCTATGCTGACTTGAGAGTCCTGCCCTTAAAACTTAAAGGGTCACACTGCTTTAAACTCAGCCAAAACTTATAGGTTTTGCCTCTTAATTCCATAAAATAGAACATAGCTTGGAAACAAACAACAGACATTTCTATAGTAATAGATATTCAGATAACTGTTTATAAACATATCAATATCTACCTCCTGTGCCCTAAGGCTGGGATTTGATTAAACTGTTATCACACCACTACATTACAGAAATTTAGAAATGGGCAATGAGAAATATAAGTATACAGACCTCTTCTTTATAGTAAGACTAAAATTTCCAGACATTTTCAGTCTTCAAACTGGGACCATCATGTCCACGTGTATGGAAAATGTCAGCATGAAACCAGATTTCAGCAGTTGGAATATGTTTAAATGATAAAAAATGTGTTTCTGCAGCTGCTTAAAGTAATGATCATGGCTGGTTTGAATTAGATGAAGTGAAAACAGGAATCATCACAGAGCACTATCTCCCACATCTCTGAATGCAGACCCTACATTAGAGGACAAAATAAGATGCAACAAGCCCTTTGACTTTGCCCTTATCTGCAATTAATCAGCATATAAAAATGGATTCTATGCATAGCATCAAGCTAGTTGGCTTCTCTAGAGTATGACTGCCTGATCTATATATCCCTTTGCCCCATTCTTTCTTTTCTTTTTTTTTTCCTTTTTGATTTTATTTAGTAAGGATGGTAATACATATAAATAAAAATTCTAAAATGTATAATTTATAGACAGGTTCTATTATGCTAATAATAGCACTTTCACAAGACAAATGACTTGGTAGTTTTAGAACCTTTAAACATTTTCTAAGTCTTTTACAAATATTCCATATTAATCATTTTATAGCCTTTCCAATGCGCTCTAGGAACCTTTGTTATTTGGAAATCTCTATTTTAGGCATTCTTTTTCAGGCATGCACAATTGTTGGCTTGTCATTTAGAAACTGCCATTTTAATCACTTCTACAAGCCCAACCTACCTGAGCTACCACTCATTCCATTTGTGGCACACAATATCCTTGCATGAATTACCACAGTTGCTAGCCTGGACTGAATTACAGGGAAAGCATTTAGTGTATTTTTAGCTGTATTTTAGCGTAGTTAAAAGAAGGAAGAGGAACCAGATAATGAGATTAGGCAGCTTTCTATTGACAAATACTCTGCAGACATGTTTTAGAAATGTCTGTGCTTTACTTTTATTATTATTATTGGCTTCATAAAAACTAGACAAGTGCTGCAAAGGCATCATAAAATTACAAGATTTTGTTTCCTGATCAAAAGGAAGCGACAAAAGGAAAATGAGCACGCATGTATCTGAGTTTAATTTCTTTTTCAGGCCTAAGTCCATCACTCCTAAAAATATCATCTAATGCAGTTTTTTTTTGTTGTTTTGTTTTGTTCTGTTTTGTTCTTTTGTTTTTAGTATGATGTGCTGTATAGCGCCTATGACAAATAGGGTAGTAGAAATTTAAGTGTATTTTATTACCCCTAAATAAGAACTGAGAACTCACATCAGCTATGTATACAAATACAGAATTATTCCCACCTGCTTGGAAGCAAAACACTAAAAAGATATTCTAGCTCATAGGAAAGAGAATGCAACTGATAAGCATTGATGTAGGAACCACTCAAGTGATTTGAAGAAACTGAGACGTATTTTGTAAGAATAAACAGTCTGCCATATTTTGTGGGAGAATTCATGCAAGTCTAATACACAAACTCTTGGCCATACAAAATTGCTAATGACTTTGACAGTTTGGTAAAATATTTTGTTCTGGCATGCTTGTAATACTCTTTTGCTGAGATTTCAGAACAATTGCAAACAGTCAAATGAACACAATAATCTACCCATAAAAAGTTTCAGTTTATAAGCAAAAAAGTTCCAAATCTATACTTGGTCATAGGAATGATGAAATGAAATAACTCTTATCTTACCTTTATTATACATATTAGTTGGTACTTGGACATCACTCAGACTGATATTTACAGGCAAGTTATTGAAGTGGTCATTTGGCACTAGAATGAACTCTTTTCCCAGCTCCAGATAGTTCCCTTCTTCATCTCTTTCATTTATAAGCACAGCATTGAAGTACTCATACTGCAACAGAAACCCACATTCAGTATTCTGAAATTGATATCAATATACATATATATGGAAGTTCAAACACTTTATCTATGAATCCATTGATTAATGATTAAGCATACCTCCATTTGGAATAAGAAAAGATAGACACATTGCCTTTCAGATTCCCTCTATACTCCTCATGCAGGAAAATGTCCAAAACCAATTAGAGATTTATCAGTATATCTCATGGAAACCCCATAATTACCTCAGATCACTGCCTGCCCTGAAAATGTTACAGGCAGCCTAGATAACACCTTGATCATAAATGATGTATGCACTATTTTTAACACAATGTACTCAATATTTGAATCATTTGCTGGATAGCTATCTAATGCAAATCTCTCCGTTCAGCTTATTTTCATCATTTCAAGAACTGCTATCAGTGCAGAGCCTGGGCCTTGACATGCTAAAAGCATTTCTACTTCACAGGAATTTTAACTAAACAAATGATCACTAATTTTCATAGGCCTTTGTCTCCTCAAGCTGCTGTTGCTTATTCAGTGTGTACTGACTGACATTTCCTAATGAAAAACATGCACTTTGTGCTGAGCCTTACATATGCACGTCACTGTAGGTTTTGTAAAGTCATGCATACTCTAACATGGACGCATAAACTTAGCAGACTTATTTTGAACTAAAATTATTGCTTGACTGTTTACAGATTCCTGGAGAGTATTTGGCCTATTTTGCACAGAACTATAACCAGATAAGCAAAAGCAATTTAGATAAAATTATTGATTTTTTAATTTTTTTTTTACAGCGTAGATGAAAGAGAAATTCTACCAAGCTTTGAAGGCAACAAACAGAGAAGAGCACTCTCCAACCTCCCAAATGTCCTTAAACCCCCTGGCAACAATTTTCATGATATATTTCTTAATTGAAACAGACCAAAATATAGCATCTTTGAAGAATCTCATTAATTTAATTCCTAGTGTCTACCCTAACTATCCATTTGATTGGAAATCAGTGTCAATAATATGCATCTATAAAATCATAGACTGCATATAATCTATAAAGCTTTTCAAGGATAAATACATGATATCATTTACAAAGCTAGGACAGATCAGCAATTACAAAAACTTCAAAGGAATTTCATGAGCATTGCTTCTCAGTGTGATACGCAACTCATTCTACTGACCAAGAATTATGTAAGAATCTTAATATCAGTACATTTCCATTAAAAGACTTGATAATAGGTATCTTAAATGGAGGCTTGTATGGTAAATTTTCCATATCTCTTTCAGTTTAATTTTTACAGTGTTCAAAACATAGTTGGCATTTTAGATGAAAGTAGAATAAAAAAAAAGAAATCCTATAGTTAGATATTAAGCACCTTCTTTGAAAGAGAAATATACAGACAAGCTTGATATTCCCCCTATCTCTAACTATATATAATGGACCAAACACATCAATATTTGAAAATTAATCTTAATGAAATCTGTCATGATTAAGCCTTTGATGTTAAACTTATTTTACTCTAAAAGTTTTATACTGAGAAGAGCCAGATAATAATCTGCTGTATATATGCCATGAATATAATACAACTTCTTAAACCTAAATTCCTGTGGGGAAAAAGAAAAGTATTTTCAGTGTTCTGTTTGAGTGTTGTTACTGTTGTTGTTGTCCTGCCCATGCCCCTACCCTGCAATTCTGCAATTGCTGATAAAGAAAAGACTAGATACAATTTGGTTAAAGCTGTCTTTTCATTAACTTTGGGAATTAATGCATTAATTACGAGAATTATCCCAAACTCACTTAATACCACCGGGAGGATGTCACATTTATACATTTAGTCCTCACAGCAAAAGCAAGCAAATGAAGAAACATGATAATATACAAGAAATACAGTCCTTATTCTGTCTGGGAGAAGCCTTCTCCATCTCTGTTCACTACCCAGGTTTACCAGAGATGATTAACCACACTGTATGCAGTATGCTAAAGCAACAATTCAATGCTAAGCAAGTAAGCTGCATAGCTTTTCCATAACATAATACATATTACAGTAAGTCCGGATGAAAAGCTGGCACTGAGAGTACAGTGATGAATATAATTTCAAATAAGAGTGTCAGAGTATATTTTACACGCAAAGCACAGCAATAATCTTTTGAAGAACACTGGTTATTTCCTTTTCCAAAGGAATTAATTAGTAGACGTTTTCCTTCATCATGTTCTGTAAGAGCCAAGGCTAACCAAGTATTAAAAATAGCTATATTTTAAATAAATTAAACCTATCATTTCGCAATTAAGTACATTCAAAATAGATTGTTTCTTTAATTGATATAGTATTCACTGATTTATTGGTCTGAATCTGTACTATCTGTTTTCAGTTCTATAAACATACATACAATTATATTATCTGAGTATATATTTAAGGTAAGCTGTAGCACAAAATCATCCATATTTTAATACAGACAAAGGATGAAAACCCTGGAGACTATTATAACCCCTTCCCCTCCCTTTTGCCCAAATGAGAAGTCTACAAAAATAACAGACTTCAGACTGTCCAGGAAGTTCTGAAACACCAGGTAATATGCACAGCTCAAAAATACTTCTCTTGAAAAAATTTAGCATGTAGGCAGAGCTGTTATACAGTGGCTTACACTGGATATTTTGCTTCCAAGGAAATTATTGAATGTGACAGCTGAAAGGCAGTAGAAGGAAAATTAAAAATAAAAATTGGAGAAAAAGTAGTGAAGCAAATCCATCTGACATTCTGGCACTACGTTTAAGATAATGCCCAAGGGAAAGAGGATAAAGTCCTGTTTGCTGACAACACAAATACTCTACCTGCTGAGCTCTAAAAGAAAATGACTTCAATTTAATCTTGCCAATTGAGGTCAATCTTTGATGTAACCTTAACTCGGTGAGTTCTGAGTGTGCACAGTATTACATGCCAAGAAGATATTCGTCTAATAAATAACAAAACAATTGTATAGGTTAGGAGCATATTTTCTCTTTGCTCTGAGTTGGTCAGCAGATAAGGTTACACTAACCATATAAAGAGAATCTTGCAATTAGCAATGAGCTGAAGAAGAAGTGCTCAGAGGAAATTTCACTCACATAATATAGTGTGCACATCTCAAGACCTGAATATGAACACTTAATATTCATATATACTTAAACTTGTACTTAGGCAAGCACACTGGGTTCCGTTGTTCTGTTTGTTTCTGTTTTCAAAAGCACAGTCCTTGACAGCACTCTCATCACAGTCAAACATTTTGAACATCCTCTCAGCGCTGTAATGAACAAGACTTAGAGCAAGGCCATAAAATCCAGGAGAAATGGGAATCTCAGTTCTCACGTGCCTCTTTTCTTTTACCCTTGTGAAGAAATTCTCCCCATGCAACTATACTGATCAGTAGTGCTCACCAGCACTCAAAGCAAGCGTCTGGATCACTCTTCTGCAGCAAAGGACTGGGTATATTTGGGAGACATCCCAAAGAATCATGTTGCTGACACAGACTGTAGAACACTGGGCTGCTCTAATATAGTGAAATAATCACAGGAGGTAGGTGCCTGGGGGACTGGTAGGAGGTCAATCAGAAATTATTTTACAATTCACTCTGAATTACTGGAAAAGGCAAGCTTTGTCCTAAATCACCATGTGACAGCCTCAGCTACAATACAAAGAAACGTGCAGGCTGCTATCTGAGGATGACTGTCACAAAACATGGATAAGCATGATAAAAATTAACTCCTGCAAAAGCTGTCAGAAGTGGAAGTGCAAGAGTTGTGGCAAGCAAAGAGAACTCAAGGTTAGGCTGCAAGTGAGAACTGATCAGTAAGGCAATAAGTAAACTTGGCAGTTGTTTCAGTTTAGACACTTAGTTCAGCCTAATAAACTAAATGAGCACCTTGATTGTAATGGATACTTTGCTGAGACAATATGTAAGTAATTTAGGTACAATACTAAAATATACATATATTGACATGCATAAAACTAAATCTATACAAACTTTTAAAAGACTGACATTCTCTACTTCCAATTATATTTATTTTATTTTAAATCAATACCTCATGATGCTTATGTTGTTAAATGAATACTTGTTAACATTATACAGAGGATGCATTTTGTTAAATGTAAATCTTTACTGTTTCATTTAAAAGATACAATGCAAATTGCCTTTGTGAATCAAGGAGTACCTGGCACATAACAACAAACACTTTTCAGATGGTTTCCTTTACCAAATGAAAATGACTTTGCTTTTATTGGTATGAAACAAAGCATTTTACAATTTTAGTATGATGTATTTTTTTTCCTATTATACAGAATTCATTATTGCAAGACAGCATCAAATCTTCTGTTCAGAGAGTAGTGAGAAAGGTGTAAGAATGTTATGGGAAATGACTTGCACTGATGATTCAGAACTATAGCAGTATTGGGGTTACAGTGATAATTTTTAACTCTGCAAGAGTCATTTTTACAGTGTTTCTGCAAACATATCATTCATGTAAAGGCAAAGACTCCAGAAGATAGTAAATCATGGAATTTCTGTGGTATTTGTGTGAACCTCAAAACATAGAGAAAATTGAAAAGGAACAAATATTAAGGAAACTGAAGAAGAAAATTAGTATTAAATGTCATGGACATTTGAATATCTATGAGACTTTCAACACAAGAGGCACTATCATAAGTTAAAAGGATGAAAAATTTCTTTTCTCAAGACTGACAAGCAGAAGCTCTCTCTGGAAGGGCGGATATGTAAAAACAAAAATAAAAAATGAAATGAGTCATTCTTTCTGAGGGAGACTCTCTACTACACAATACACACTGACAGCAGTCTCCACTCTGATATTCATGTGTTAACTAAGAGGCAGATGTCTCAATGCACGTTACATTCCCTGTATTAAAAAAGTCTCTTTTGACAGTTGTCCACTAAGGAGAATTTCTGTTTTAAAGCATACGATTAAAGCTCTTGTATTCAAGTACTCAGTCTGATGTTTACTGAAAAAGCATAAAAGATCACAAAAGCAAGCTGGCTCATGTAATAAAATCTGCTCTGAATTTTAGAAAGCATTTAAAACTGAGAAAACTGGCATCTCCTTCATTTGTTGGATGCTATAATCTTTATCATTTCTGATTATTCCATGGAAGTTCTTAGTTGCTTCTGTGGAATAACTTCCACGGCCTATTCCTTTCGTTACTTGTAATGTCTTTATCCAACATCAAAGCTCAGAAACCACTCGAGATTTGATATGTTGTGACCAGGGCACTCTCTCTAATTGCAGGAGTATAAAAAAGTTACTTGTATCCTCACAAAAACAACTGGTCTACTTTGCTACACAGCCAGATTAAGCTGACCTTTCCTCAGGCTGTCCATTTCTTCCCAGCATGATTACGCCATTAAAACTGTATTAAATGGGATAAATAATTAACATTTTATTATAGTAAAAATTCACTTATGCCAGCATGCAAACTGATAAAGCAACAAGGTTTCAGAGGTCTTGTAAGAATTAACTGATTCACTGAAAATGGCAAATAGCAAGTAATTATGATGGTTATTTTAAACAATCTGCTGAAGTTCAACAGAGCCACTGACTGCATTATTCAGGTGGAGTCTCCTTTTATTTAAAGATTAATAAACTCAAACAGACCTATGTAAAATCTATCAAAATTTTTTATTTGTCACAAGACAGCAAAAACTCATTGGCCACTCCTGAAGCTAATAAGTGCAAGAAGGATGAAACACTCCATGCCCTTCATTAGACTTTCAGCTTGAAACTTGGAGCCTCTGCATCACAAGACTTACTGGAGATCTAATGCTTTTACTCTCTCTAGAAGTGTTCAGAGTGTTAATTTTCATACACATAAAAGCCTCCAGGGAACGTTTTCTTCAATACAGCCCAACAAGTCTCCACTCTGTCACCTTCTCTTTTCTCTCAAGTCCATGGATGTGTGTTAAAAGACAGCAGTTACACAGATGAGCAATTTCAGAGCTGGTTATCATGCTTGGACAGAGTCAGAGTGTACCATGGAAGCAATTACCCAAACATTTCTAGCTCAGTTTTAAGAATTTCATAACTTGCAACCATCTTATAACTGGAATTTAAAAATAGCCAATTCTGTGTGTGTGTGAAGGCTACAGAACCGCATAATTACCACAAAGCACAGAAAGCCTTATTCCCTGCCAATAAGCTTATACTTTAATACCGTGAAACAGTAACAGGGCAAAATTCTCCAACCTGGAAAATCCTCCAGTACAGCAGTGTGGCTCTGTTTGATAAGGCTTATCATGTGGCACATATTGCTGAGTGAGAATGACGGGAATCCTTTTGGGGCTGGGGCACACCTGACACACTCCCTCCAGCACTGCTGCTCTGGCTCCACGCTGCTGGGAGGAGCCACAGCACATCCCACTGCAGAGGAACATGGGGAGCTCCTCTAGTGCCTCAATCTCAGATATACACCGATAGCAGAGGCTCACTTTTATTGCTAATAAACACAAAGTCTGACAGGCACTATTTAAGCCACACTTCAGAAAAAAAGAGCAATCTTTTCAAAAGGACAAAGCCTGTGCAAAACAAAGGAAAATACAGGAGTATGTTTCACTTGCAGATGGTGAAACATTTGTGAACATATCTGTATCAAGCTTGCCATTATTTACTTCACTGCAGTAGTGGTGATCTCTCCTTGTCAGACTAGGAAAAGAGAGATACAATAAACCCTGAGTATATTAATAGTGTACTCCAGAACATAAGAACCCCCTCACTATGTCCTATTTCATTTTCAGATTAAAAATACAATCCCTTTGATGTGGACGAGACCAAAATGCAGTTTTAAAACACGGCATCCTGCAATATTGCTGGGATGCCCAGGGAAGAGAGTGCTCTAAGATCTCTGTTTTTCTATACTTGTTTTTAAAAAGGTGGTAGTAAGGAGCAGCAGTCATTCTTGGTCAGCAATCGGGGAATAAAAAAGAAAGTAAAAATGAAACCTGAGTGATTTTTACAACAGGATTAACTTCTGGCTTCTTCTGGCCATGCTCAGGGTATAAGGTTATGCATGTTAAAAACTTGAACAGTATTTTGAAGATTGTTGGCACATTTTAAAAGTGCATGAAGTACAATTTAGAGTTTGCTACATTTGCCCTCGGAATCCAATTCTGAAGAAAAGCTTGCATTGCATAAAGCAAGCCAATTGTCAACAGATTTCTTCTCTCTAAAGTCTTCTAACTCAAAAGCTCCTGATATCAGTTGTATGGGACTGACCTTTTTACACAAGTTATACTATTTGGGTATCTGTGAAGATTAAAATAAAAACAAGACAAAACAAAAACAAACCCAATTCTCAGACTTAATACAGTTTTCTTTACCACAGGACTCCTTCATTTCTCTTAAACTCCCTGTAGATCACATCAAGCTAGTGAACAGGTAAAATCAACCACTTCTATAAAATAATTCAGTAAAAGAATATTCTGCAACAGAATAGGATAATGGCAGAACTGTATCAAAATTGACTTATCACGAGATACCCCGTTAATGGTGTTCAGTGTGTGACATTAAAAAAATTCCAAACATTGCAGAATGTGCCACAGATATTTAAACAAACAAACAAACAAAAATTATTTCACAAGATAAAAGGTGAAAAGTTTAAAGTGAAATCTGTGTAGCTCTGTGCATGTTCAGCTCATCTGACACGGGCAGGTTGATGACAACGTCAAGGCTGCTTCTAATTATCAGTGGGGACATATCTGATTTCTGTGTGCCTTTCTGCAATCACACACTTTAAGTGCCTCATTCCTACTTCCAAGTAGGCAGAAAAAATATTTCTCAAGCTCTGTATCCTCTCTATCTCGCATGAGAAGCAACTTGAACTCAGACTCTTCTTAGTCTAAGGCATGCATGTAAAGCTGCTCTCCCTGAGAGCTGTACTGTCTCCTCAAACCACGCTTGGGGATAGTACAGAGACTATATACAGTGTTAGGTAGGAGGTTAATAACTATTCCTAACAAAACAGAAAGTAACAGGCAGTTTATACGCAGCAGTCTACAACATTTGAACGTGAACTGCAGCTCAGGCTGAATTAAACCATGTACTTCACCAGATTTTTTTCATACCAACAGGGGATAATCAAAATAATTAGATACTGAAGAACTAGAACAGAACAAATTTTCATGGAGCTCACTGCAATCTAAGGTTTGTTTTGTTACTCCCAACCACCCACCATACACGCAGGAGGTTAAATTAATATTATTGACTACACAAAGGAAAGCAAAAGAACACGTGCAACATTATTGAATTTACTTGGGAGTAAAGTGAGAGATGAGATGTTGAGCAAATGAATGTATACAAATCCTCTTCAAGTGATTAATGACTCTCTCATGCAAAATAGAAAGTTGGACAGCTAAGCCCACAGTTGAAATAACAAGACCATGATCATGAGTTAATTTAATAAAGAAACACACATCTCCAGAGCCACGGAGTTCTCAAGGAGATGATGGGGGTGGCAGGGAGTGGCATCTGTTTTGTCCATAGTGGGAATTCTAAGTGTTTAAAAAAAAGTCATGAAGAAAAATTTGGTCAATAAAATAACAGCTCCATAGAAGAAGAAAAAAGTAAGAATAAACTAAACCTGGTTACAGATTGCAAAATTTCCTATGTGTAAATATATCAGAGTATTCCAAATTTCAGGTTATGAGAGCTCTTCAAACTTGCAGACTACACTAAGAAGAGTGTACATTCTGATTGAGTTACTATTGACGTGCAAGTAACACTCCTCTGATTCCTTACAGTACTGGTTTACATTGATTGCATGAATCAAATTTATAAAAGTATAGCAACAAAATATTTTTACATGTTACACGCTAAGCTTTTTCTTTACTTCGTTCAACAAACACGAGTCCTAGTTATAGAAACAGAAGTGTATAAACCATAAAATGCCATTTTAAATTAGCCTGTGAACTAAGATAGTATGGAACTGCTGGTGGAGAAGAGTGGGAGTACACTAACAGTTTGGATATTGCTGTATATTGTATGGGTAAAACAAACAGCAATGTACCACTCATTTCCCTAATTTGTGCAAATCAGAGAGTGGTATAGTCCGAAGAGTAAGATCATGAAATATATATCTCCCTATTTTCAGCTTTTAACCATTCTTCACATCACGCAACAGTGATAAACAGCAATAAAGAAATACATTATATAAATTGAGCTTCTCAGTGCAACATCATGAAACTATCTGGAGTCTGTACTATTGTTTCTCTACTATATTAAAATCTGAGCTATTCATGGAACAATTTTCTGGTATGCTATCTGAACTGTAGACTGTTGCTGTTGTACTCTTATACAAAACTTCAGAGTTAATGGGCAAACCACAACACAGTGCAAGGCTCTGTGAAAGCAATTGCAAAGATCATCGAGATTTTTGAAAGCATTACCAATTTCCATGTTCCAGCTGAAATCTGTGTGGCATTTTTATCTGTTCTGATTTAAAATGGATTAATACTGTTAGAAAAGGTGGTCAGGTAAAAGCAAGGCAACCAAAGGCACCTGGGGGATAGAGTAAATGGTTGTTTTATAAGTCAACTAACCCTGCAATCCAGCATGCTTCGCAGGTTGTTTACAGGCATAGGAAGTGCAAGCTAAAAAGATGGTAGAGATAATGTCTTCCAGAAATTCTGAAGGAAATATCCATAGGAATGGCCTCACATGAAGTGATCAGCAGAGGTTTTGGGAAGACAGCAGCGGGCAGGGGCAGCCCCAGCAGGCTGCACAATGTCTGTGCATTCCCTTCAGCTGGACAGGATAGATCACACACATAGCAGCCCTTCAGCCATCTAAACAAATTAAAAACTATTTTGTAGCAATCCTTGGATACTCTTTCTAAACATCCCAATTTCCTATTTTACTGCTCCCTTCCTGTCTCTGGTAAAAAAACAAATTGAAAGCAAGATATGAGAAAGAATACATTGCTCAGACACAAATAAGTCTAAAATGCTCATCTTGAAAAAAACAAAAACAAAAAAAAATAAAAAAACAACGTGGAGACCCCTTCACTCTTACCAGATGTTTATCTATGACTCCATTTCTTCTGTTACCAGGACATCATATGAAGAACAATATTTAAGGACAGGAACATAGGGTTTTTGTTTTTTTTTCCTCACTTGTTAAGAACCTCTTAATGGAAGACACTAGACACAAAAATTCCTCTGTATTTGACTGCATCAATGGAGAAGAATTGAACGTAAAAAGACCATACCAGTTTTTAATTACAATTTACAGAAAACCACAAAATCATAGAATCACTGAGGTTTGAAAGACCACTAAAATCTAGTCCAATCACCCCATACGTGTGACTCCTGTAGACCACATGTCTCAGAGTGACATCTATTCTTTTTTTGGAAAGCTCTAGGGGCAGTGACACCATCACTTCTTTGGGCAGCCTGTTCCAATCCTGTATTTCCTTTCAACTTTTGCTGCAGAAAAGGATTATTGGAAGTGCATACATTTAGAGAAAAGATCCCCCAATTTTTCATGTGCTGGCTCTGAGCTTACTGCCAAAGATAAAACAATATTCAGAAATATATAATCATACATAATGTTCTAAATGTCTCTTCTAATGACTAATTACTATATTCAATATAACTTGCTTCCATGCTTTCTTGATTTCATATCTATGCCCATAATGATGTGTAGTGTTAGTAGCCTTCCCTAAAGATGACAGGTTATAGCCATTGTTGTCTTACAAAGGCATAGCCAATAGGAGAAAGGAAATAATGAGAAGTTCATAAGGTTGACTCAGAGGTCATTAATTCAGTTTTCCCAGACATCAGTTTACTACTCAGATGACATGCTATATGCAGATTGCAAGGGAGAAATAACACTAGATACTGTTACTCTCCACCAACTGCCAGAAATAGATCCTCCCTCCTACATAAGGTGCTATGAAAGCACTTGGTTTAGCAACCAGGTTGTCATTAGCTATTTCACTGACATAATATATGGACTGACTAGACCACACAGGGATTTGAACAGTACAAACAACATATCATGAAAAAGCCCTGAAATGTAATACACATCTCAGCCATTTACTGATCTGTAGTTTAAACAAACAGAGACCAAAACCAGACTTATAAACATTGGTGACAAAATATATTTTCAAAAGCAGAAGGATTTATGCTAATGGATACCATTCAAGTGTCTAACATAGCTCAGATTATCTTAAGTCAGAAATATACCATGGATAACTCCTCAGCAAACATTCAGGTACTTAGAGCACAAATCTGAGCTTAGGTTTACCTGGGCTCACACTCATGGTTTATGCTGAGGCTGAAAATGTGCAGGGTTTGTTTACAGTAAAGTTGATTGAGAATAATGAAACAGCATCTCTGCAATCTCGTCAATTCCCATTTTGAATATTACTGTACTTAGAAAGAGTTTTACAGCAGGAAGACTTATTATTAATACAGGATTATTTTCTAATCAGAGGAAAGTCTCTACTTAAATATCTGTAAGTAGAGACATCCTGTATTTTAATTTTACAATTGACATGCATATTTGTCAGCATCTTGGCTTCAGTTAGATAGTGACAAATGCTAAATGCTTTTAGGAAATGAAACATTATTAAAAAAAAGAAGAAGAAGAAGAGGAAACAGCAAGAACGCTTATTGTCTCTGTTACATCCATGCAGAAGCTTCAAAATCAGTGAGACAGTGATTGCAACAGTTAAAAACAATAGTTGTTGCCATCCCTAGAAGTGTTTAAGACCAAGCTGTTTGGGGCCTGGGGCAGACTGATCTAGTGACTGATTTAGTGTTGGCAACCCTGCCCCACCACTGGGGCTTAGAACTAAATGCTCTTTGATGTCCCTTCCAACCCAAGCCATTCTAACATCTTGATACATCTACATGAGTAAAGAGCTAATTTGATATTCCATTTTGATGATCAGAAGAACTAAGAGGATTTCCAACTGTATTTTTTATTCCCACGCCACTCATAAATCCTCCATATGAGGGTGCCTGGAAGGTGAAATGATTTCAATGCTTAGTGCGTCTTTGCTGCAGTAGTTCTAACAGTTTCCAGACATTTTGAGTGTTAGCAGTGGTCCATGAGCAAACTACATTCCTGGTCTCCACTAAGTACATTTAGAAAGAGAGCAGTGATGGCTCAAGGCTCGTATATTCAATACTTTTTTTCTGTGTTTCCTGCTCAATGTATTAACACACACCACTGACACCTTGCTGCCAAAGTTCAAGCTTGAAGTTGGGATTTCTGAACCTCACAGCAATTACTGAAAGCCAGGTTTTTGTCAGTCAAATATTGACTAATGGGAAAAGAGAAGACAGTCCACTGAAGATCTCCACAGAAAGCAATACGAAAGATCATCTCACCAATATTTTTCCTTGTTAGTTCCAATATTTGCATTTCTCAACATTTGTATTTTCTATGGCAGTACTTACGCATCTCATTACGCTGCTGCTTAGTATTTCATTATACCTGCTTAAGACATATTAGGTGACAAATGGTGAAGAGCATCAACCACTTATTACTTTCCTACAGCTATTCTTCTCAAAACTAGTTTAGATAAAACACAGATATAACTGAAGCAGAAAATGTATCTATTACCACAGTGCCAGAAGTGAAACCTTGAGCAAGTCAGAGAAAATTAGAAACTTCTTTTTTATTTATATTCACCTTACTGGAGTCTTAGCTCTTGAGGCTTTGCTACTAACCACAAATCAGTAGGTCAATGCATTTCAAATAAGAATCATGAAATTCTAAAATACTCTTTCTGGAACTCTAAATTTTCCTTCCCACTCCAAAATGACAGCAAATTATTTTACTTCGATTAAGAAAACAATCAAGCATAACTACATACTTCCATAATGAAATCTTGCAGGATTGCTTTGACTTTTTACAGTACATACTGATTTTTTAAGCATTTTGCTCAAGAGAGCAGAAAGAAAAGCAAAGTCAACATTTTGCATCTCCTAGTAGAGAGATCAGTCTTGTTTCCCCATCTGTAAAACCACACATGATTTTTACAAGCTTGAAACTGACAAATGGAGAATGCTCCACAGAATTACTTTTACTTTTATGTTAACAAATCTTCTAATATACGTTGCCTACAATAACGCAGAGGAGTATCCCACATTCCAATCCTCCTCTAGGTGCTTAAAATACCATTCCGAAAAGTTCTGCTCAAACCTCAATTTCATGATCAACTCAATTTTCTAACAATTTATTGTTGCATGAAATCTTCACAAAATAACATGGATAACATTGTCTAATTCCAGGCGAGAGCAACAGATTTATCTGATGAAATAATCCTTTCACCATCACAGTTGGTTTTGGTTGTATTTTTACCAAGAGCAAAATACTTTGCAAAGCACAGAAGAAAATCTACAGGTAACCTACTTGTTTACAGGTGAGTTTATTATTAATTCAGAAAGAAAAGTTAATAGGTTGTTTCCTTTTATGTCTTTGAATCAGTCTCAATAACACAGATTCAGGCCAGAAGACATCCTAGAATAGCTGAAAAGCACTCCTTACATTTTTTACCAAGCCAATAGCTTAAGCATAACCATGAGTCACAGAGGTTGACTTGCTGGTGACAATAATGTCTTGAAATTACAAATGTCAATTGGCAGTGATTCACTGAAATCAAGTGTCTGTGTTTAATTTATTTATATTAAGCATCCACATTTCTGAGACATGGCTTCACCCAAATGCTTCACTAGGAGTGTAAATCACCATCAAAGCACACAAGTGTAAATCTGCAGAACATAGCTGGGTTTGAATGTGACGCACAGCAAACAATTGCAAAAGCACATCTACAGACTCATTGTCAAAGTTGCTCCAGCCTTGGAAGTGCCTTCACATTTTTCCACAGTTTATGCAGGAATTTAGAATGTAGCAAGTATATAGTCAGTATTAAATGTGATTAATTTATACTGTGGGAGAATACAAAAAAAAAAAATAGTGTTCTGCAGATCTCCTCCTCCTCTCTCCACCCAAACTGCAGTCAAGCAGATGCCTATTCAACTCTCCGAACATACTGCCAGAACTCAATTTTGGGAACTGGTTTTTTTCTCCTCTGTCTGTAATATGCAGTGTTTTATTTTTCAGTGTCACACTATTTACCATGCACATTTTTTAGCCATATCATTTCTCAGTACGGTTCTGGGCTTGCTGGCTCACAGGTTCTTTGTATGTGTTTTCCTTCATTCTATTCTTCATTGCTCTCTCATGAGCCTGTTTGCCAAGTCTTATTCACCTATATTTGTAAAATAAACAGGAACTACTATCAGTTCTTTCAAAGGCACACAATACAGACTTCTAGGGAGAAGCTGTAAGTTCCATCTGAGTGATTTGAGAAGAAAGTCTGGGGTTTCTACTCTCATTCATTTTGGATTCTGCTCTGAGTTGTCTGTCAGAATCAGATTCCAGATCTTCCAAGTTTACTTCTAACCATGAAAAGATGAGACCAATTTCTTGGAAACTGGTACATGACCATAAATCAACCCTCAGATTAGTGCAACGGGGCTCAAGTTTGCTTGAAGAGTTCTGTGAAGCTTAGAAAAATCCCCAAGGAAATTTTGTTCTCCATTATAACTGAAGTCCATCAAGGTTTGGTATGGTTCCAGAAGTTTAACATAAGGTTTGCAAAGCTTTGACAAGCACATACTTTCGCTAGTGTTTACCTGAAATAAGCAAGGTAATGCATTACTGAATTTGGTGTGTATTTCACTATACTAAAACTAAGTGAAAGCAGGGAGACAAAAATCAAGGATATAAGGAATGCTTGGGAATAGAAATGAAGACCTGCGTCCTACTCTGCCCCAGATTACACGTCTTCTGAAAATTGAAAATATAAATTCCCAAGGGACTTAACTACTTAGATTTCATTCTCAAATGTTGCACTTGGTTTTAAATTTGGTGTGAAAATCATCTGTGCTGAAGGGTAACTATGATACAACACATCCCAGGGCAGAAACTCTCAATTAAGAGACAAGAAGAGAGCACAGCATTATGGCCAACTTACGTGGCCTTCTCTATTAAAGAGCCTCCCACATAAGGAGCAGCCTCGTATGCACAGGCCTCCTGTTTTCCAGAGAAAAGCAGATAGTCCCCTGATGGCACTACATTTGGCTGTGCTGATAGACCAGCATCTTACACTGCACACGACAAGGATGGTTCAGAAAAACTGGACATAAGTGTTTCTAAATGCTTAATCCAACTGTCCTCAGCTGACATTTTTCCCTGCAGGCTCTATTGCTATCACTATTTGGCTCCCCAGAAATAAGCCATTCTGTACATTGGCATCTTTGGGAAAAAAGAAAAATAAAAGAACTTATAATTTGTTAAATACCATATAATAATGCTGGATGTTATTGTACAACATGATCCTGATATGCAATCACAATTTCCTAGCCTGAAATATTATAATATAAATAATAAGCATTATTGTCTTAAACTTAATATAAAACGATTCCCAATTCTCTGATATCCAATATTTTAGCTAAAAAGCACATAGATTATTGGTTATATACACATGAAAACAATATAATTATGAGATCTCTAGTAAGTATTTTTAACCAGGTTCAACGTATCAAAAAGTATTAAAACTCCAAAAATAAAATCTGTTTCTTAGCCATATCTGTTTGTATTTTGTAGTCCACATCTATCTGGCACTCACTGGCTCCTCTTTTCTCTACCTGCACTGGTGGTGGAAGAAAGCTCCCTGTCCCAGCATTCATTTAAAAAACAAAACAAAACACAAACATCTGGCCTCTTACTTTCCTCCCTCTCAAAACTCATGACATTGCACCACATTTGGCTCTGTTATGAAAGGTTATGCTTACTGCAAATTCTAAGGCTTTATTAGATTACAATTAATTTTCATCAAAGTGTCTGCCCTTTTACATCTGAGGAGAATTTTCTAACTTAATATTCTGAGGAAAGGGAGAAAAAATGGCTAATTAGGGACAGAAATATGCACACAACCCCTTGTTTGACAAGAGATTTCTCTTCAACCATGCACAGAAAGACTTCTCACAGCCTGGAGCTCCCAGTACACAAGGAACACTCCAGCCATGGTGGACACCCACCATCTCTTCTGGGTGAGTACAGGACTGGAAGCTGCTAAATCAAGGCAACAGATCTGCTACATGAAAGCATGTTTTAAAAAGTCTGATACAAAGACTCTCATCACCACATTTTCTTCTTCATGGAGAAGTAATGGAAAGTTTATTCAAAACAGCATATAAAGGGAAGATCTGATTGCAGGGGAGAACAGAGCTACAGTGACCTTCAATAAATAACTGCAATGGTCCCACATGTGTTAATAAAAGTGCATCCCCTTCACTTGCCCTTCCCCTGCTGCACAGCCAAGACCATGTACACATACCGAGAGGTCAGCTGTGGCTAATGACCACAAACAGCTTCCTCACTGCAGACAGACTGTGTTGCAAGGCTTGAGCGCTGAGTCACGGACTATCCCCTGCCCTACATGTGTAAGACATCAAGTGTTCATCACAGAAACTTAAATATATTAAATCGTTCCTTCGCAAATGGCAAAAGGAGCTTTCAAGTTGCGTGGTAGTCATTCAGGGATATGGAAGCAATAAAGCTAAGGTTCCACATGCATCCTCAGTTCTGAACTTTTCTCAGCATGCAGTGTGGCTGCTAATTCCATACATCACTAATTACCTTTTCCTTTTTTTTTTTTCCTAAAAAGAGAAGAATACTTTCTATCTGCACATTCTTTAAATTCTGTAGAAAGGTCTATTTTAATTTAAATAACAAAGTCTTCTTTTTTACAAACTCACATTTATGCACAAAAATCCTTTCCCTATATTTAGCCATGCTGACATTCCAATCACATTTCTCTACACAGAGCCCCACCAGTGATGTTCACATCTAGTAACATATCAGTGGGATAAAGGGCTTTTGCAATGGATGCATCCCTCTGCTTTTTGCTATCAGTCCTTCCATATGACCTAGAAAGTGCTCAAATCTAAAACTAACGTAACTGAATGCACGGTAGGTCTTTATATAAATATAATGTTTCATCACTGCTTTGTCTGGTTACACACAGGCTGTTGCAGGTTATGTACAAAATATACAGTGAGCATTTTTCAAGCAAATTACTTGCATTGACTCTGGCTGGCACACATGTAGTTCACAGAACTAGGAGCTATCTCATTTATATTTAAAGCAGCAATAAAAATATTTGATGTTACACATAAAACAGTATAAAATTGCATAATTAAATATTATATAATAATTCACACAAACTAGAGAACAGATTTTTGTTCCCTTCTTGGAAATATACTCTATGAAAGAGAATATGCTTAACCTTACCTTTGAGCTTTTTAATGTGAGGGTTTATTTATCCAACATTATGCACTTTATAACAAATTCATTTTGGTTTCTCTTTCTTTGTGAGACAGTAGGTTTACAAGATAAATATGCTTACTAAATCTCAAGTCATAATTTCAAAACAATTGACTTTGAGAATGCTTCTCTAGAAACAACTGACTGCTATATTCCACATATTTTTTAAGATACAAAAAGAAGCAATTCTTATACAAAAATTCAGACCTCTTTTTATTTTACTTATAAGACAGGGGAACTTGGAAGAACAACTTTCTGTTTGAACTGGGTTTCCATCTGAGGTTCAGAGCTCTCTTTTATGAGATTGAACAAAAATTCAGATGTACTACGCTGAGGTCCAGGACTGCATTATGTCTAGTGCAGAGAATTAGAACATCAACTTTTGTTATGTTAAATGTTGCTGGGAATTTATTTATTTATTTTTAAGAGCTTTCCCCACATTGTCTCAAACAGCTTGAGCATTTCTACATTTATTCTTCATCAGCTACCTGTCTGGGAAACAACTGAACGATGTGTATTAAGAGACAGGAATCTACAGATGGGCAACTTTCATGGAAACATCATGCTAGTTGTGTGCCAAATGTCACCAGTGGTAAAGTTTGAATGGACAAGAACTTCAAGAACTTCCTACTGAATCTACTAGAGAAAAAATGCAAAGACTAAACACTTAGAAGAATTTTAGAAATTCCACTTAGAGTTTTCTTGCATGATAAGTGCCTGTGAAATCAATTGGAAAATCAGATGAGTACACGCACCAGAAGTTTGTGAATTCCACCCCAAGGGACATAGCACAACATAGCTATGCAAGAGGCCCACGACACAACAAGAAGATCTCTAGAGATAACTGAGATATCTATAAACAAGCATAACATCATCAAAGAGGGAAGGAATACTATAAACATTAGGGTAGCATTGTAACTTTAATTTTAAAAGTACAAAAGTAGTTGAAATACTAAAGGAACATCCTGAGAAGGGGTTTTGGGGTGGAAGAGCATAGTTAGTTCTTTTTAAACAATCATAAGTACTCTCAGGGTTGTATTGGGATGAAACAAGAGTGGCATCTAGTGGCTCACAGAGTTATGGTACTTGTTCCCATTGAACAGCTGGGATATGTTCCAGACCTGCTTTTCTACAGTATTCATTACACTCGTCTGGACGGTAATGGAGTATCTGGTGAGCATCTTGCTAGCAAAACTTGGAGAAAAAGAAAGAAAACGTTAATGTATAAGGAATGAATACAGAGGTATTATTCTCTGCTTATCTGCAGTTTGTTAGCAACTTAGTCTAGAAGCAGGAGGATGGGAAAATTCTTTTTAAATCAGGCAAGAAGAAACTGCACAGCCTCTAAGAAAGTATTTGGTATAGCTGTTGACTAATAGTAGTCTGTTCTTTCTGTACATATATGTCTGGTCAGCACTTTCAAATGTAAAGAATTTTAACACATCAAAAACGTGTTTGGTTACATTTTCAAAAATCCACTTAATACTCTCTCTCGAATAGCTTATTCTTACTGTGACAGCACTGGAAAAGTTCCCCAACTGGGAATATTGGAAATTCCTCCTGAGATGTGAGAGTCTTTCATTTCCCCTGGGGCAATATCACATGGCTTGCTGAGGAAAGGGCATGGTATTAGAGTATTAGGGAGACTTGATGAGCTCTTGATCCAGATCCATTTTTAATTACAAATTATTAATAATTTTGCAGTTGGAAAAAATCTCTGTGTAAATAATTAGGAAGGTACTTGCATTTTTTAAATTAAAGAAATGTGCAGAAGTTGTTTTATGGATTTGGGATTGAGCTAAGAATACATAATATTAGAACTGAAATTCCGGTTCATAGTCCAGAAACTGTTCCTCCAGAACAGCAAATGAACAAGAAAAGAAATTGTATATTATTTTCCAAAATGAGGGGGAGATACTATGGACATTCCTGATTATTTTCATATATCAGTGCTGAAAAGGCTATCTAAATACTTTTATCTGATTTGTATTTGCAGTGCCTACCCTTGAGAAGCTGTTCTCTGATAGGAAAAATAAATTCTCTAACAATCACTGGACAATACAATCATAGAAATGTATGCACCTATTAATTGATATTGCTGTTTCCAACCAGGACAACAATGAAAGCAAACATTAAAGTACTATTACTATCAGCAGTTAAGAATAGTTTGCCAAGAAGATTTGAATTACAATCAATGTCATACACAAAGCTGTTAAAATAGTACTTATAATTAATCCATATTTAACAGAATTAATGTGTTCAGTGTTAACATAGTTATAAACAACAATTTAAAATATTAAAAAAGAATCCAACATGGAACAAAAAATAAACATTTGTGTGCAGTGGTAATTTCTTGTTTTAGAGGTTAATTTACCAAAGTATGTAGATAACTCAGTAGTGAGTCTGTTCATTTGCAGCTTTAAAACAGAAATACACAATTTCTGAAAAATTTTAGCAAGGACCTTCATTCTGCCAACTGCAGACATTCAGTAATTCCAAATAGCATTAATTTTCATTTTAATTCATTTAATTTCAAAGCTCACTTCATTATTCTGGCTAGTAGTGTAAAAGCCTAAACTTAAATCTCTCTGGAAAATAAGGAAATAATTCTGAAAAAATGAAAAGTGAGGACTGTGTAGTCCTTATCCATTTTCTAGCATCTTGGTAATAGAGCTGCTGACTTACAGTACAGAACAACAAATACATTTTTTAGCCACCACTTGCCAGAATTATATGCTTTAAGAAGGATCCTACTCCCAGTAAATAAGGTTTAAAAAATAGACCATTGTGAAACTTTAGTCAGTACATTATCTACTTCTAACAACCATTATTTTCTCATCATTGTAGCATTCCAGCTATTAAAGGTCCTGTGTTTTTCCCATGAGTATCAGAAGACAACAGCTGTATGCCTTTCTGACACTTCCACAAAACTCAGACTTTAAATTAGCATTACATGGTTTCCCATGCATGCCAACCATGCATGCTACATTGCCCACTGGTCCTTCCCTGTGAGCTTGTCGTTAGGATGAGCAGTGTGTTCAAGAGTTAAAGCACAGCAATTGAAACACACAGTTTGTTTGTGTAAGTAAAGAGCATACAGGGGCTTGAGTCATGGAGCAGGACTCAAATGTCCTGATTGCTATTGCAAACACACACATGAATACGTGTGCCTGCAGTTATCCTTGCTGTAGAGATTTCAATCCAAATACAAGGCATGAAATTTACACAAAAGGACAGGGGACATCAGTAAATAATAGCATAACGTTAGGCATGATGATAAGCAATGTTGACACTATGACACCATTCACTGCCTTGCTCGCCAGCAGTAATTTGGGAGGGGTTGGGGTGGGAGTAGCAGAGGATCGTTTGTTGAAAAAGCACAATCAAGAAGAAAAAGTGCAATTGAAGTGAAACATTAAAACTGTAAGAGGAGCTGAAACTCCCATCTGTAGTCATCTGTGTAACCCAGGAACAATGCCTGCTATGACAGCACTGTCCTTTATCAACTCCCACATGCTGAAGGAACAGACTGTCTGCAGAGATATGAGGGATATCTGCCCTGAGCATGGGAATGACCACTTGTGCTGAAGACAGGCAGACACACTTTTAGTTCATTCGAGGCAACGCAATCTGTACAAAGTTACTAAATCAATTGCATATCAATACACATTCTGGTATCAAGGCTGTTACAGGTCACTGTGTAGGGTAACAGTAATGGAAAACAGAACTCGCCATTATGTATCATTAAAGTATAATCAATTACAGGAATCTGTTAATGCTTTCCATCAGAGAATCCATCATGAAGAAACACAATCTACTTAAATGTGCAGATAACAAACGGAAACGATTTTTTAAAACAATGTGATCGGGTTGAAAATATTTTTAAGGATAAACTTTAACAGATTTCCTGACCTCATTTTATTAATGCAGAAGTTGAAATAGACAAAAATGCTCTTTTTATACTCTAAGAACAGAATATGAAAGTTGCTATTAAATCTGGGCCTGGAGCACATATTTTCCAGCCAATATCCAAGACTGCATTTGCTGTCTTCATCGTTATATATTGGTATGTACATGCAATGAGGTCACTGTTTGTGGTACTATGAGGTCCAGTTCAAACAACAAAGCTCTTACACTGTTCAGGAGTTCTCTTGTCCCCTTGTCCAGGTTAACCCTGCTACACTGGGGTCACCTGTGGCTCACATAATACAAGTGCTGTGAGTGTCATTCACCCAAAGAAGATGCAGCCAAATCAGACTCAGTGACATCCTCCCTTCTTAGTTTTGTATTCTCACAGGCAGAGGTAAAGCAGGGAGATGAGAAGAAAACTTGTGTTGGGATAGGATGAATGAAACAATCTCAAAACATTTGTGAAAAAAAGTAAAAATCAAACAAAGACAAACCTCTCAGCAACGTATGAGAAAAAAAAAAGCTTCAAAGGGCTGCACAGTTTTTGCTCCATCCAGCCCCAGTTTCTACTAAAAAAAAATCACCATCTAATTAAAGTGAATGAGCAAATGTAAAACCTGCATTACCAGCCTTCGCTGCAAGTTGTAAAGGGTCTCAGTTTGAGTTTGCACTGTCTCCACTGCTTTCTCTCAGCAAAATCTCCCTCACTACTGGTCCATTCCTCTACAAGCTTTGCAATTCCTGATCAAGAGGAATCCTGGTACTGCCCATGTGCAGAAAAGTCAAGGATTGATGCATTACTTAGAGAAAACATACAGTAAGCTATTAACAAACAGACCACAAGGGATTCTGAAAAGTTATTTATCTGTAGGGATAACTGTGGACACTAATCGGACTGTTATTTTGTTGATGTTTTGTGCAATTTGGTATAGAGCTTGGACAAAAAAAAAAGATAAATGTTTTGTTACATATTTTATAGTACATGCACATTTTCTTTCTGATTTGAAAATAATCTGTAAGAGATTTCCTATTCTATAACCTATGTTAGATCTCAATGAATATACAGTCCATGAATTTTACAGCAGATTGCAGTTCTGAAAGGTAAGGGGAACAGATACAGAAAATGAGGATTTTTTTCAGAAGATCATCTTATATTTCCCCTTCTTACTACATCCCTTCATCTCATTGACATTTTACAGGTCACTGAAGCACAGAAATCTGGGTCTGTCATACAGAACAATGATTTCTTGACCTCAGTGAAGCTACTTCAATAGCCATTTACCCATACAGGAGCTCCAATAAAAACTGCAACAATTTCCTACAAGGCAATACAGGATTTACCTCTTCAATAAGAGGTGAACACTCACCTCAACTTTGAAAATCACTGCCTCTACCAGTGACACTATACTCCATGGGACTACAGATTTGTCTTTCTGAAACAGCTGGATCCCAGACTATCACATAAATGCACAAGACAGCATGATGTTTTGTTGGTATAAAAGTAAGAGGGATCTGATATGGTATATGATGTATGTGATAAATAGTACAGAGCTTGGTACAAGAGATATTTGTTCAAGATATGATCAACCAATAGCCCACCACCACACACAATTAGGCAAAGTCATCCAGGGCAGCATTCTGTCTACATCACCAATGGCAAGGAAGTGAATATGAGTTCAGGTAGCACACACATTTCCAGAGAGGACCCCAGTCTGCCTGCACAGTCTTTTGGGGAAAGGGAGATGATCTGGGCTCTGCAGTGAGAAACATGGCTGGAAGGAAGAGATCAGCAGAGGCAGGGCAGTTTGGAGCTGTGCCAGGGTGGCAAAGTCTCCAAGTGGGCTGGGGAAAAAGTCCTCGAAACATTCAAACTCTCCAAGGCTTCCAATGCCTTTCACAAACTCAGGAAATCTTGTAGATCTCTTCCTCGCTGCCAACCAGCTGGCCATACCCAAAACCTCTGCTGACCCTTCCAACAAATCTTCTCTCCCCCAGCTTGACCCTACTTTGCTGCAAAATTCAGTTTTGCATACAATGCTGAAATCTGTTGAGCTGTCTTCGTCAGCAGGAGCTTCACACAGTCACAGAACAGCCATTAAAAATACCATTAGTATCCTTGATTGGAACGTTCAGTCCACGGTAATATTTCTCTGAACACATGCTCCTCATTTCTAACAGTTAACTGGACCCAGAATCCCAGAATATGATCTCAAGGCCTTTTTTCATTTTATTTTCAACAACAAACTGAATTGGATGGCCTGAAAGCTTTAGCTGAAGCTGTTAGTTTCAATCTGAAATATATGAAATATAACATTAAATCAAACTATTACTGCTGCATTAAAAAAATAACAATAATAATAATGAATAGCAAACAAAATACTTATTGAAACTTATCCTCTGTGATGTTCATTGAGAATATACAGATAGGTTTTTCAAGCTTTTCCCCTGCACAAGTATAATTTTGCTGCTTTATCTTTTTTTGTTACTGTTTTCTTGTTTAGACAAGACTTATCCTCCAACACAACCTACAAAACACATGATGAATATTTGCTCATCAGGCAATATGCGTGAGGCTGAAATGTAGGGTTTTACAAAAACTGATCAAAACAAATACTAAACTCTACATGCATGCACACATCTAAATATTTTATACTACTGCCATGGTCAAAACCGTGCTAATGTGTGGAGCCCAGATTAGAAGACTGTACTTTGAAGTTTCTACAAATTATCAGAGAATTACCATATTTTGAATTTTTCATTTTTCTATTAAAAAGCCCTGACATCCCTTGACTGTGGTCCTTGACATTGCTGTGCCTATTCTTTTTGTGTTATTACTCATTAGTCATGGAAAGATAATCATTTTTACTTCTGCAAATAGTTTTCTCAAAATACAAATATAAAAGTCATCAGTGACTATTTCATATTCAGGAGCTTTCAATTAACTGTTAAACAAACATGCGAGTGCATTTTTACGATAAAAAAGATCACTGTTCACTGAATTCAGACAAATCCTGTGTATTATGAATTGACCAACCACATGATGAATGAAATGATGTGTGAAAATAGAGGTAGAGGCAAAATAACCTACTCGAACCCAGAAAATTTTCAGACAATAATCATTACCAGCTTTAATTAACTTCAGCACAAAAGCAGGGGTTCCTTCTGTTTCAAGTTAATGAAGCTCAACACACAGACACTCCAATTACAGACAAAGCATGAGACTGAAGCAAGTTGTATCATACGATTGAAATAATGAGCTTGGTATTTTAATTTTGCGATCAGTAATTATGGGAGATTCAGAAACAAAGAAACAATGCACACAGTTGTAACGTTAAGGCACAAATGTAGCCAGCATCCTTCCTATAAGCCAGAGGCAAGAAAATAACTTTTCCTACAATAAGCAGTATCTATAATACCCTGGAAATATTTCCACTGTGATCTTCTAAGATTTACTCACTTTCATACTACACAAGCCAGAAATGTGACCTCACCTACAGCTATGAACGGCTTATTGACTTGCCTCTCTCATATATATTCATTAAATCTTTATCTATAATACTGTTATTTCCATAGAAAATGATGGTTGTGTAGTAAAAAAGCTGTTCTCCCACAAAAATGAATAACCCTAGATCACTTCCACCCTTTTCAATAATTTGCCTATTCCTAAATACCATGTTAGAAGAATATACGACCTTTAGCTTAATCTCATCACCAAGCACCTCCAAGAAAGAAAGAAAGAAAAAAAAAGCACAAAAAGAAAAGATGGCCTGCCATTTATTTCTCCCATTTATAGTTTATTAAACCTAAAGATAATAGGAAAAAGGTGGAAAAAGGCAGAGTATGTCTGGGCTCTAGTATCAGATATCACTGCTTATTATTGGCTATCTGCCTGGTAATCATAAATCCATAGGGTAATATTCTAAAATCTTTTTCTTTTCAGGTAGGTGTAAGCCAAAAAGGAAAAAAAAAGAAAAAAGTTTAATTTTCTACGAAGAGCAGAAAACAGCAAGCACAGCACAATTGGGTACCAGGATGCATAAATATTCCTGATTACAAACCCTTTCACAAAGAGCAAACAGGAAGAGTTTGAAGCTAACAGTGCGTACATCATGCAGAAGGTATCTCTGTCCCAGAAGATAGATATCACAGTCTATGAATGAACTGCTCCAATAAATTACATTATTCCTCCGAGGAGAAAGGAGAGCAATGTTATAAACAGTGACTTCAGAAAAGTGAGAACAATAGGGCATTGAATTTTGCAAGAGTGAACTGAGGAACTTTTTCCTGCAGGAGTGCTCAGTATCACTGACCAATGAGCCTTATAAATACAAACATTAACTCCAGCACTGCTGCTCCTCTGACAGACTTAGCATCTCACCTCTCAGCATATCAGAATCCAAACGCACGTGCAAAATAATGCAAGGACATACAGAACTAAATGGGTTTCAAATAGATTCTTTAAACTACATTTTCCAGGAAAGCTCAGAAAGCACACGATTCTGGTAAAACCCAGATAGCTAATACATAGCTTTGATTATAGAAAGGGCTGAGTATCCTCCGTGCGGAATACCCAACAAAAGAGGAAACAACACTGTGCATCATCTCCTGCTTGCAGCAGCTGATACAAGCTAAACATCCCTGGATAAAGGAATGCTAAACCAGAGCTGCAGTTCTCAAAGTGAACCCCAATAGGAGCAGAGCGCTGTGCCTGATGCAGGGCCCAGCAGCAGCACAGGGTTCAGCAATTTTTTCTGAAGGAAAGATGATCACTAACTCAATCCAGTTTATAGAATGCATGCCATGGCAACTAGTTCAAACAATTACAATGACAAGATATTTTAATCCAAATTCCTGCTTACAGTCACCAAGACACCAATCACTGACTTTTGGAATGTTTACTTTTACCTTGCATGGACACTGCTCCATTTCTCTGTCTCTTTTCCTGTCTTTCTGATGTGTCAGAGTTGGGAACTGATAAGCTGGAGAGGTTTAAACACATCAGCTCTGTCTGTGGTGACAAGTTTCTCAGAGGTTTGTGGCAGTCTCCAGGAGCACCGTGGTACGTTCCCTCATTTCGATGCAGTGTTCATACCTCACACAGTGCATATTTGTTCTGCCAAAGTTCTCCAAAGCTCGTTTTTAAATTGTATTTGAACCTTACCCACTTATTCTCTGAGGGCTTCTTTTGTGTTCTAATGAAGCTCGTGTCAGGCAGCTCCTCACTGTTTATATAATTGCCTTGCCTGACACTGAAGACGGTGGAGAAAAGTTTAGGGTTTGTTGTTTTTTTTTTAAAAAAAAAGGAGCTGAAAATGGTTTCTCCATTTCAACCCCACTGTGAGAAAAGGTAATGGCTTTTGAGGCTTACATAAAGATTACTGTCAGTACTCTTAAAACACAAAGCAATTAACACTTCACTGCTTTGCCTCTACACTGTAGGTACTTGTTTCTCCTGCAGCCTTCTTTCGTGCACTTGACAATCTTTTGACACCTATTTCTTTTACTTCATTGATGCTGCTTTCTCCTACAGCCTCCTTTATCCCCATCCTACGAACCTTGTTTTCCTCTCCTTCCTTTCCTCTTTTCTGCTTCTCGTTCCCCACACAGACCACTCATTCCCCTTACATACAGAAGATGTTGGGCCACTTTGGGAAAAAATCCTGGGTGTTTTGAAAGAGGAAACATTCTGAGGCTACACGTCCTTGTGAGTTTACTTCAACTCCTTCCTTGATGCAACACATTTCAGCCTGATTTTAGGACTGACAACATCACCATGTTAAGAATGCAGCATGAAGTATTGTTGCTGATTTTCTGCTGTAAGTTCATTCCATGTCTTTCTTTCTTTTCCCCCATATCCATCAATGTGAAGCTATCTGCTTAATTTGATTGACTGTTTCTGGCACGTATTATCTTTTCATCTGAACAACATTAGCTCATTGCTCTATTGGAATAAGATAAATAATTGCCTTGCAAGAACATTAAAATAGAAAAGTCAGCGCTGCAAACAGCAAGTTTTATCAATATTCTAATGAAAAGTTCTGTTTCACTTAAAAACTCAGTGGGTGAATTTATGTGAACATGCAAGAATTTCAGATTTTATTTCTCTTAAAGACATCTCTAATTCTTACAGAAAGCATACAAAGTAACCTGCAAACACTTAATGATTTGAGCATGGGAAAGGAACTGTGTGTTCATACTATACATGTGTAAATACTTTCTGTTCCATCTTGTTATTGCTGTTAGACCTGACCTGTGAATCTTTCTAGTATTGGAAAATTTTGCAGAATTGCACAAGAGGGGAAAAGACTTAGGCTGCAGCTCAGATCCATGACCTGGACCAAGCAGAAGAAACTCAGATGAGGGCCTCTGAGAACCAAAGTGTCTAGCCCATCCTTCAGGCTCTTCCAAGTTGAGTGTCTCACAGTCTTTTCTTACAATGGTTTCACATCATATACATAATTTAATATTCACTAGAGAAGCAGCTTGAACAGGCCTCGTTTCCTTATGGAGAGCTCCACCTAACTGATCATTAGTTGCTCTCAAGTTGAAGTTTCTGTTGCTCTGAAAAGCTTTGGAATGGCTCAGTGTTTAATTGAAGAACTTTAAATTTTGAAAACACTCTTGGGATGAGAAAGCTATTTCCTCCTCATTTCGGGTAGCAAGTAAGCATAGTAAAGGGACAAAATTACAGATGGAAAAATGTTGGGCGGACAAAACAAACTGCTCACTCATATAGTTCTTTGACAATTCTACAGCTCAGATTTCTCTTATTCTGTAATGCAGATATTAACAGGTAAGAGTACTGTGTTATAGCAGTCGAGAAGACAATGCTTTGAGCACACAGAAATCAACAGGAGTAAAATCAAACCAGGTACCAGAGCTAAGAAACAGAGCTTTTTTTCTTTACTGTTTTCCTCCTGTCAGTAAAAAGTATTTCCAGATAAAATATTATTAAACAAAGGGAACACTAAGAGTGAATAAGAACAATAATCAATGTTTTTATCACTTAACAGCATGTTCTTATGCCTTGTAATTCACTGACACAAGATACTCATGCTTTTGTTCACTTATTCCTTCATCTTAAGCCTTCAAACTGCAGTGTAATTCTTAAGCATTTGGGACATTGCTGTTTTTCTGAAAATACTCTGAACTCTACGCTTACAGAGCCTTTCCTTGATCTCCCCCATCTTTTGAACACTACAGAAGACCTTGAGCTATTCAGGAAACAAAATAACAACAAAATGTCTACAAGTTCTGGCAGCATTCCTCATCAGAGCTGTACCCAAGTTATGCCTTCAGCTGGATGCGTATGGGGAACATGTCACAGAATCACAGGTGCTAGAGGAACACAGAGATGATCTCCCAGAGAGCAGCTCCTGTGTGAGGCACCTCAGCTCTGAAGGACTCCAGAGGAAGATTTTACAACCAAGTAAATGCATCCAGGCATCATAGCTACTTCTGCAAGAGTTGCACAGGGTCATGAAAACAGTTTAGGTCAGTGCTAGTTGGTAGTTAAGGATATCTTCTTCAAGTTCTCTTGTGAGCTACAGCTACACTGTTCATGTCCCATAAGAATATAGCTGAAAGCAATGAGGTCTCCAAAATATTTGAAAGAAAGTATTAGAAAAGTTAGGCCATCAGATTACCTTTTAAGTTTCCAGGTTAGGAACTGAGAAAGTTTTCATACTTAGAAAGCAAGCAGTTTGGATAAATAACCTATGAAATATATAAATATGTTGGAGAGAGAATATGTGTAGGGAAGCTACAGGAAAGACGAGGACGGACTCTTTAGCCGGTTCTGTGGCAACAGGGTAAGGGGAAACAGTTTAAAACATAAAGAGTGTAAATTTAGGTTGGATATAAGGACAAAATCTTTCACAGTGAGGGTAGTGATGCACTGGAACAAGCTGTCCAGAATAGTGGTGGATGCTGCATCCCTGGAGGCTTTCAAGGCCAGGCTGGACAGGGTTCTGAGCACCTGACCTAGCTGTGGTGTCCCTGTTAATTGCAAGGCAGTTGGTCTAGATGACCACTAAAGGTCCCTTCCAATTCTAAGGATTCTATGATTCTAGGGTACTTCAGTGCAATTAGGAGATAATAGCAGGTAAAATAATACAAAGGACTTAACTGGTGTGTGTAGTGTTGAAAACCTGAGTCCTTAGGACTCTGTCATGTGTTACAGATTTAAGAAAAGGGATGATAAAAAGCAGCTTTATAGCATTATTCCTCTGTTTAGCCCACTAAATTAACTTTAAGTGTATTCTTAAAAGTGACCCTTTATTAAAAAATCTAATTGCTTAACCATCTTCTAGCCCTGTGAAATAATATTAAAATATGTCAAACATTTTAATGCATTGGTACGAACCTGTCGTGTATTATCTAGAAAGTAAAACTACAACAATATGAAAAGAAAATGCTCTGTAATTCAGGTGATATCAATTATGCAATAGCCTTAATTCTGTTAAAAAGAAATAAGCTTGCATTTGTATTGTAACATCACACAGAGAGAGAAAACTTGACTGAAATATATTGGAACTGACACTCTTAATTAACATGGAAAATAAAAGAACTGCCCTGCAAGTGTGTGTAATGCAACCATCTAGCAAATGTGCTAGTAGTGATAACCAAACATTTTATGACTTTCTCCTGTCACTGATGTCAGGGGTATAAAAGCTGATGAGGAATCACGTACTGTAAGAATTTTACTGATTCAAAAAGTAGAAGATTTTTTATAGTTTATAAGAAACAAAGTACAAGTTACTTGTAGTGCTCCATTAAGCAGTTCAGCATCAGCTCTCATGCCGAGCACTCTCTTCTTGAAGTTACTGAAACTGAAATAACCCAGGAAAGTAAAAGATCTTACCCTTGCTCTGTTCAGATGCAAATACTCTATGATGTCTTGTGAAATAGCTCAGATATTATCATATGAAGAGTAGAATACTGTAGAGGATTTTGGTGCCAATACAGACCACATGACTGCAATTCAAGTGTGCTTTAGCACCTCACCAGTAACTGCTTAACTGAGCCAGCTTGGCATCGCATTAGTGTATTTTTACACAACAATATGCAAAATGCGTTTGTATCAGCTGCAAATGGAGCAAATTTCTTTGTATATAACAGCTTCAGGGAAAAGTGTTGCATTTCAAAGCCTCTGCCTTGGGTCGAGTAATCGCAATAGTGTTCCACTGAATCCCAACAAGAATGTTTACACCTTCAGTAGCACACACTCAAATCCAAGACAAACAAAGAAAGCAAAATTTCTGTTAACAAGAATTGTAAATTATTAGAAATGTATTTCTAGTAGATGAATTCCATAAAAAAAAAAAAGTACATTATGCTCTGTTTTTTTCTCCAGAAATATTTCTCTGATATGAAAAATGTCAACAAAACTAATCACCTGAAAACTTGAAACACCCAGTCCTCCTGTGCTCGGCCCTTAGATCCTGTATTTCTTTTCTCATCACATTAAAGATGAGATTCAGGATGAATGACACATACATTTACTGAACTTTACCCAGAGGCAAGACCAGAGACAACGTCCCTCTATGAGTAAGATGGGCAATACTTAAAATCTGTAGAAATTTTGTTGAGAAGGCATCTTGCCGTAGCAATACAGACAGTAATATATTTTACATTAGCAAATACACGATTTAACATGAATAGACATATTTGTTCCACTTCGTATCAATTTGAACAGTCTTTAGTTATACAAAGTAGCTTGAAACCATAGCCAATAGTGAGAAAAACCCTGGAATGGGTTAAAGGCTGAAATAAATAATATTTAGAATGTCATATCCTCATAACTTGCTACATATGTTTGGTTACACATTAGTTTGGTTCCCTAAAAGAAAAGAAATTCTAAATGTGAAACACTGCTGCTTGATGCTTTAGAGTCAGCTCTTACCAATTCAGTTTGGTCATTTCTCAAACATTCAATAATGCTGATGAGTTAGTGTCATATCACCTACTTTGATTTATATCTTTCAATTCACTGGGAGGTTTTATTTAAACTACAGGATTTTTTGTTTGTTTGTTTATTTGTGTACGTGTGTCAATAGATTTGAGAGAGGAATAGATAGCTCAAAGCTTAGACAATTATACATCACATCGATTAGAATACCTATAGAATAATTAAGGACAAAAACAATGATCTTACTAAGAATAATACCTATAAGGGTCTAGGTCTAGCCTCCAGCACTGCTCAATACAACATGAACAGTCTAAAAGATGAACTCTTCCAGCTGTTATTTTCTTTAATTCTGTGTTTTCTTTACAGTCAATATTAATATAATTTTATTTCTCATCTCTATCATTTTTATGTACTGACACAATATTAACTATATTGTCTTCAAGACACAGGAGGTGAAGTTGGACCAATAAAATGCACAAAGGCATTTCCTTTAAGTGCTTTCTGAATTTTAAAAGTATCTGAGCACACAGAATTGGTGCTGTCAAACATACCACTAATTCAAAACACTTAATCCTGTCTTTCACACATTTTCCGAGACAATACAAACACTAAAAAATCCCTCTTTGATAGTGGAATTATATAGAATGTACACTATTTAAGCCTTCTATCCACCTCCACTTGAACATAGGCTAGCGAAGCATTCTGGTCATTGTTTTATATTGAGCAGATGGTATTATGAGATTCTTGATAAAGAACAACAATCACTCAGCAAGGGTTGCAAAGGGGTCGCTGAAACCAAGATTAGCAATTGATTAGCTTTAATGGACCATGACAGTAATAAACAACAGAGCTCTACACAAAGATTTGATTGTCCCATTAATGCTGCTGACACAAATGGCTTTTAACTGGCTTCCTCAAAGCGTTAGTATCTTCAAAGCGTCAGTAAATGATGGACTTTGTCAAAGTGAGAACTATCCTGCACTGAAGAAGTACTTACTGTAGATATCTACAAAAATCTTTTATAAAGTCCGTTTCTGATTTATCCAGACAATAGCTTCTATTTCTTCAAGACACAAAGTTCAAAAAATAGCACACCTCTAAAAGGCTTGAATGTAATAGAGCTCTAAAGCACTGGAATACAGAACTCAGCATTCGCTGAACACAACAAAAATATAAATAATCACTTACAGTGCCCTCATTTTCTCCTTACTCCAACATGCAGTGACAGACCTTAGCCTCACAGTCTGCTAAACTCAAGGTTTTATCCTTAGCTCTAAGGAGTTCACTAATGTTTGTTTCTTTCTGCACAGAAAACAATTGCTTGTATCATACTTTCACCGAAATGTTTTGTGATTACTCGATGTAACCATGGTAAATTATGAAAATTGAACCTACATATGTGGGTATTAATTAGCTAAATGTATAGGAAAGCATCTCTGCTTCTCTTAGTGGTTAAGCTCAAGATTTCAGTAGACACGCAAGTAATATTTGCAGAAAGTTTTAAAATTGGATTGAGAAAGTTAAAGTCAAAGTAAACAAAACTCTACCCATAAAGTTGCTTTGTTGGTTTTCTTTGTTTCAACATTCAAGAAACAGAGGATGTAGGAATTCATGGACAGTATTAACATCATGAATCATCTAACTCTTGAGAAACGTTGTCTATTAAACTTCACACTGTTAGGTTAGATTATGTGGTTTTTAAAATACTCTAATTTTAACTGTTTTATTTAATAAAAAACTTTTCCTTTTAACAATTTCAACTGCGTGCTGCCTCAGCTCCTCCCTGCCATATTAATTGTAAGGCAATATTTCGAGACAGTGGTCTGGCTTTAAGGGTTTCCAGGTAGGAGAAAGAATGTTGCCTGTTTTAAATGCATATCCAAACACAAACCAATTGCACAAATCAAGGTCATGCTAATCCCATTCCAGTGGGTCCCACCTCAGGTGCAACATCAGCTCCCTATTGAACAGTTCCTTGCCAGTACGCTGCAATGATGAAACATGCTGCTAATTACTGGCTTTAAATACTTTGAGCTACGCAGACACATAAAGAATAGAAATGAAATCTCTCAGAGTAAAACCCACCTGCTAGGTCTCCCAACACACACCCTGAATCTGTAACCTGTCAAAATACTGAGCCAGCTTTCATTAGCTTCGTCTTCTGTAATCAGCATCCTTCTATTACTCACATACTTGGCTTTCTACAGCAGATCAGTTCACACAAGATATTATATAACTTTTACAGTATACTCTTATAATAAATATTGAAAAAAAACCGAATATTAATTACCTGCAAATCAGCATCAAATTCATGTTTCAGGTAAGCATCTTCTGCAGCCTCAACAAGACGCTAGAAAAAAAGAAAAAAAAAGTGTATTTTTGGAATATTTGATAACATGTTTAAATTAAGGTGTTTTTTCCAGTATGACAAAAAAATGGGCTTGTTTGAGAATTATGCAACTCCCTCTCCATGTGATATCTGCTACAGTACTTCATTAAAATCAGGAAAAAAAATAAAGAAAAAAGGATAAATCAAAATAAATGAACCAGACCTTAAAAACAGAGGCCGGGTTTTCCCAACCTTCATCATCCATGCTTGGTAGTACAAGATTCTCAAAAGAGCTCAACAGCTATTTATTAAAAGAAAATAACGTAATTTGGTCATAATTTGATCATCTTTCCCCCACAAGTGTTCAGCAACCTGCAGGCTCCATTCTGATACTGGTTTTTAAAAACCACAAAGGTGCTTTAACACACTCAACTTTATTTTGCAGATAGGAGCCCTTATCAAATCAAGAAGTAAAATAGGAGGTATTTCTTAATACTGTACTTAATTAGAGGCAACTGAAATAAAAAAGAACTTTTAAATAACACAAACATGAAAGAACAGAAAAATAGAGATGAGATTCATCTACTTAGTATATTCCAAATGTTGTACATACTACTTTAACATGGTGTCTAATCACAAGAATTTTCTGCTATTATGGGTATAACATTTACTGAATGACAGTAATTTTGTTATGTTTTTTCCTCTTAATCCTCAGAACTCTCTACAGTGTTCTGCATTACTTTTGTTTGAAGCACAAAATAAGGTTGTATTAGAACACAGCTACCTGAAAACTAATTCGTACAGGGGTTCACTGCAGACCTTCTCTTCTGAAAAAAGATAATATCCTTTCTAGGATGCTCTATCCAGGGTTCCTAATAGTATTTTAACTCTAACTCTTCCTATTTACTATTTCAGTGAACTGAATATTCATCCACGTACAACCCAAAATTAATCAAAACATGATTTGTCACAGAATATTCTGATTCATCATTTTTACTCTCTTTGGTGCATCAGATACTGGTACGAACATTTATTTTCATATATACATATTTTTAATCACAAAGCAAGTGAGCTTGACACTGCTGTTCATGGCACTTCGAGGACAGCTGTGCACCCTTCTGCTTCCTGCTTCATGACTGCACACACTTTTATGAATTCTCTGAATATAAATCAAAATGCAGTCAGGATTCATACCAACTGTCAAACAATTTATACTATAATGGAAAGTAAGAAAAATATCTCTGGTTTCCAAATCAGAATATATAATTCAACAACAAAATATGTGAGTTTAAAGGACAGTTTGCATGCAGCAGAGATCACAGCCTTGCCTTCCCCATCTGGGTCTCATCTGGTAATTTGCAAACTCTGTGTTCTGTCCAGAGGGGTTTTCACACCCTTTTCCTTAGCACAGTTTTATACGTCCCAAGGGATTGAAAACTGGAACCCTAGTGATGCCCAGGTTGACATAGAAGAGCAGGAGATAAAAGGAAAAGCCCACAGTGAAGAGCTGTTATTTGTCTGCTTTCACCTTTAAAAGTCCTGTCCCATGTGAGCCCAGCTGCTCTTACTGAACTCTTTCAGACTAATCCAGAATGGAGCTGAAGCAGTTCCAGTGCCAGCAAATTCAAACCAGAATCAAACTGAGAAGTGAACTGCCTCACCCTCCCACAGTCAGAACACAACACATAATGATGCAACGCAACAGTACATAAGGGGAAGCCATGACACAGCACTGCAAATAAAACATCAGCTTCTATGGAGGTGTTCCAACCGCTCCTGTGCTGTATGACTAAGAGTAAAATCACACCTCGTAACTTGAAAAGTTGTCAAATATTAACTTGACCCACTTTTTTTGTGTGTGTGTTTAGAATTAAAAATAAGCAATAATAAAATAAGTAGTCCAAACTATTTTTATAGTATGATAGAATGGCTCAGGTTGGAAGACACCTCAAGGATCATTTGATAGGAAAGCCATGGAGCACTGGAGGCTTACATATTTCATTGACCTCAGAAGCCCATCTTTAGCATGTTAGTGACCTGCTGATGATATTTTAAAATCTTGTCTTCATGTCTTAATCATTAGGAAGGCATTTTATGTGAAATACATACTCCAGTGTATTTCCAGGGGTGTGCAGCACTTTACAGAAGACGCAGATTTGCATTACTACTCTGTGCACATGTAAAAAGGTGATGAATATTACTAAATGTGTTTGGATTAGATGATCTCTAGAGGTCCCTTCCGACCCCTACAGTTTTGTGATTCTGTGAAATGCAGCAGATTTTAAAAAGTGAAATAAAGGCCAAAAAAAATTCTTAATACAGAAATGAATGCAGGGGGAAAAGGAAGGTATTTCTCTTTCTGTGCTGAAACACTTAACAAAAGAAAAATTATGACAGTATTTCATGAGATATCATTACCTAGTGGGCTAGAAAAATAATTCATAGCTTCATACATAGTTTGAATCGATCCCAATGTGTTTCTATTACATTTTTGCCTCTGTGAAGTAAATAAAAACCACAATTTATACCCACATATAAGAAACAACCAGAGAAGCATAAGATGAGTAACAGAAAAACCATATGGTAAGGAGGGCAGCACAGGAATGAAAAGTACCAATTGATACTCCATTGATTTTCCATTTAAATTTTAGTTGTATATAACGTGGTGGCTTTTTTTTTCCAAAACAACAAATACAGCATCTCAGTACTCAATACAACATTCTCCATAGGAAAGAGAATAAAATCAGTTCAGTCTACACAATTTCCTAGGACAGACACAAACATACATGCACACTAAAAACTTCATCCTTACAAAACAAACAAGAAAATTTGTACTTAGGTACACTGAATGTAGACAACAAGCATATAATGTATTATCTATGTCGTAGTTTTAATTGCAGCACCATCACAAAGCAAACTGTGAGAAATCTGAGAGAGCTATAAAATCTTTATAAATAACACTGCAACATTCTTATTCTAGGGCCAGTGATAACCTCTTAAAATGTTTTTATATGACTGAACATTTATTTAGCAAAGATCGTTCAACATTTTGCATGATTAGTGATTTTAACATAACAGTTTATAATGCCACTCTTAAAACAAATGCCTATATATTTTCATGAGAGTAAACACTCTAAAATCAGTGCTTGAGTGAATAAATGCTCACCAAGCTGTGGTTATCCTGAAAGGTATTGTGAGTTATCTATATAAATCTATATGAAATGAATTATGAATGCTGAATGAGCTATTGTTCAAGTTACACAAGGGTATATATTTTAATAGTATCTAGTTCCACTTGTGGAAAGGTGTTTGCACATCCATGCACATGCAAGTTGAAGGCATCATGTAATCCTTAAAGAGCAATTTTCACATTGTACGGTGCAGTTTATCTGAAGTACTATGTATTAAGGAGCTGATTCCTATGATTCCCCAAATACATGAATTTGAGAAAGATAAACTTGCTTATCTAGGATATCAAAATGCAGCACATGTAAGAACAGGGCATGAACAGAGAATGGAGTGAATATTGTACTCAAAAAAAAAACCAAAAAAAACCAGAAAAATGATTACCAAATTACAAAGCCAAAGTTGGATATTTTAGTGCTACTTCTATCACAAATAATGTAGAGAAGTTTGAGAGAAAAAATATATATATATATTGTTTTTCCTCAATAACATTAAAAAAAAAATCCCTTATCTGTCTCTGAATAGGATTGTTCACTTTACAAGGGTGAATGAGACAGAATGGGAGTGAAAAAATAGAAGCCAACAGAAATTGGGGTAAAATGGAGCAGCTAGGAAAATGGTGAAAATAAGTGAAGAAAGAGGAAAATTACAACTTTTAGGAAAAATGAAGAAAACAGCATAGGGTACCCATTTTATCTCCTGAGCACTAAACATATCCATAAAAGCTGCCTGACATTATGTTCCACTCACTCTTCAGCTATCAAAACTGGAAGAAACACAATTCTATTTGATTGATTCCTTTCTCTTTTTCTAAGGTAAACCACTTGCCACACATAGAGCAAGAGTCGCAGCTAGAAACTGCTTTCTTCTCCAAATCAAACTGCTACAACTTTCAAAGGAGATGTCATGGTTTTATGATTTTTGGTACTGGTATTNCAGAAGACTGCTCTACCTTCCTCCTAACTAATACCAGTTTGGAACCAATACTATTTTAGTCCATAACATTAATAGTTTATAATCCATAAGGAAATTTTATAAGCTCAAAACCTTGTATCCCAGGCTTGTTCAGAATTGCAACAGTGGGTTTATATCTCAGTCAAATGCACACTTTGTAAATAAAGAGACGGCAAAAAGGAAAACTAATCTCATTTTCTTCAAGAACTTACTTCTTAAATATTTTCTAGCAAACCTTCTGTTACATTAACAAAGTAACCAGAAAAAAAAAAAAAAAAACACACACACACACACCAAAACGCAATGGAAAATACTGATAACTACCTACCAGTAGTTACCGTTTTTTAAGGTGAAATTCTCAATGTAATTTTAATAATCTCTTTATTGATTTGAACATCAAATTTCCAATCAAAATCAACAGTAATTGAGTTGTGAAGATGCCAAAAATACTTCCTAAAGTGCAGCTAGATAATTATTTAAAACAGTTCAGCAGTTGAATATAGTCCTCAGAGAGAAATCAGAACTTGCATTTCAATCATCGGAGCAATTATCTTCACTGGTTCCTTCATTAGAAGATTATGTTGTTTGCATGGGAACATTCAGTAATAGATTACCAAACTGTTAAATATTACCCAGTTACCTTCCTGTGAATTCCCAATTTTGGGGTCCATTTCGGAAGTGAAAATGGGCTTTCTTTCCAGGAAATCTGTGAAGGTACAGGTGCTTTGATAACTTCTGAATGAAGTTTGGATGTTTTGGAAAACAAGATTTATTACCATGATAACCTATTCTCTATTAACTTAGGTAATTACTGTGGGACCTAGAGCATTTCTAAGAGAAGGAAAGGCTGAGAGACCTGGGACAGTTCAGCCTGAAGATGAGAAGACAGAGAGATCTTATTGAATAAATATCTAAAGGGTGGTTATTTCCAGTGGTGCCCACAGAGACAGAATAAGGGGCAATGGGCACAAAATGGAACACAGGAAGTTCAATCAGAATGTAAGAATCTCTTAGTGAATGTGACAGAGCACTGGAACATCCTGCTCAGAGAGGTAGTGGAGTCTCCTCTGGAGGTATTCAAAACTCACTTTCCTGCGCAACCTGTTGTATTGAACCTGCTTTAGCAGGGGTTTGGACTCAATGGTTTCCAGAGGCCTCTTCCAACCCCCACAATTTTGTGGTTCTGTGAGAATTTTGGCAAGGGTGGCAATTCTGTAGTTCCTCCTTCCTTCCACCAGAGTTCTGAAATTTGCTTCTTTTGTAGTTTCTTTCATTGGAGAAAGCAAAGAAACTGTCAGAGAATATTTGGTGGTGTTCATCAGTAGCCCTATTATTTTCTTTCCTGCTAAACAACAGCATATATCACACTGATGAATGCAATGATCTGCAAACAGAGCTCTCAGCCACCCTGCTTTATTGCATACACTTACCATAACCAGTGATACAGGGTAGGAGTCAAAAACTGATGCTGATCTGGAAGGAATGTTCGCTACCGACAGAAACACATGAGTTTTCAGACAGGTCAACAACAGCAGCCATATAATTTGTTTGCTTTTTTCTTGTAGTAATTAGAGCAGGGAGGCGGCGCAAAGGACAGTTTATTTTCAGAAAGTGGAGCAACAGACATTATTTCACTGTTTTCCTCAGTTACATGGTATTTTCTATGAAATTCTATCACTAAAACTTCTTCTGCTGTGTTTAAGACACTGAAAATTATTTAGCCTGTTATTTTGATGTTAGACAAACTTCTAGTTCTCATGGCATGAGACAGATATCGATCCTGCAAATAATGTCATACCAAAAAAAAGCCAGCTCTAAGGCTATCAAATTCAATTCTAGCAACTTGCTAGGTAATGATCAGTCACAGTAAGTGATGCATCAATGCACAATCAAAGCACAAATTATAAATTAAGAAAAAATAAGTTAAAAGCTTAGAATATGCAATTATTGTAAATAACTTAAATTATCCCTGTTCATTCATTCGAGGCTGGCAGATTTTCAGGTTGATTGATGCTGGAGAGATAGCTAGGTTGTTTTTTTTTGTTGTTGTTGTTGTTGTTTTTTTTTTTTAAAGCAACAAAAGCAACAAAGATCTCAACTTGACAAAGAACTGAACGAACAGCAATGAAACTGTAAATGGATTGGTTACAATCAAGTACATAAATCTTGCATGTACCAGAACAGTGGTTAGCACAACCCTGGTGTAATTAGATGCATTTCTAACTTAACTAGGGCAACACTATATTTAGTTCTGGCATCTGAGATTGTCATGGAAGAAGGTCACAGTTGAAGAGGTAAAACACTTGTCTGGTACAGTGCTCTACTGTGCAAAGCCAGTACATCAAACAAAATATACCGATTACCAAATCTGTCCTACCACGTTATGTCCAACACAGAACAGAAAGGAATGATTTGGTAAATATGTTTCTTTTAATTCCATAACTCCCAGCCATTAAGGAATCAGTTCATCTGCAGATGCAACTTGAAGCTTGTTCAAGGCTATTTACAACATGATGTATCTGTCACGAGTACAGCAGCTCCTTCCGGCACCTCTCCCCTATATCAGGGCCAAGGGAAATATTCTTCACAATTTCATATCATCTATTTGCCTGAGGTTAGGTCAATCTCTGGAAATGCCTTTGCATATATATATTTAATTCCACTTGCAATGTGGCAGCCCCATTTGCAACATTTTGTTTTCAGTTAATAATTTATAACTGGCACGTTGCTTTCTTCCACATAATTTTAAGATTTTAGCTATAATGTTGCTTTGTAAAACACATGCCAAAAATCAAGGAAAGCTAGCCCGTGTGTGCATGCAAAGTGTCTCCAGGGATGGAGCATCCACCACCTCTCTGAGCAGCCTGTGCCAGTGCCTCACAACCCTTACTGTAAAAAACTTCTTCCTTCTTCCAAATCTAAATTTCCCATCTTCTAGTTTGAAACCATATGTCCTTGAAACCTTGTGTCCTATCACAACAGACTTCACTAAAGAGTTTGTCCCCTTCCTTCTTATAGTCCCAATTTAGATACTGAAAGGAAGGAATGAAGGAAGATTTGGAATACCTGTATTTGAGTTCACTTAATGCAAAACTCTCTACTGGTAGGATTAATCTCACCTGATCTCAGCTCTTTCAGAGTTTAAGCACCTCTCTATGCAAGAGAACTAAGCATCCTCCTTATGTTGAGACAAAACTCTGAACGGTGGCTTGTCCCATTCTAAATTCCAGTTTCTATGATAAGATACTGGAAGAAAGAGCTTTGGAGCTTTTCCTTCACTCATTTCTGTATTAGATTTTTAACTTTCTATGACTGAAGTTTAGGGAGGTGAATACCACACCATATGTGCAACATAAATGAGCTACAGAAATATGGAAATATTCCCATGCTTACTGAACAGGGGAAGAAGTCTTGAGGTAACACTCGGTTCCTGATAGCAGCCTCAGGATTAGGCACCATGCTAAGGTGTTTCTGCTCTATATAGAAGTACTAAGTGAATCCAACTGTTCTGCTCTGTTCCCTCCTTTCTACTTCTCACCTCTAAAGCTCACCTCCCTCGAGTTAATTCAAGTCCAGCTTGCAATCTGTGGTCCACTTCAACAAAATCAGCTGTGATATACCTTCCTTCTAGTTTCCTACAGGATTTCTATGACAAAAAAGTCCACAAGATTTATCACTCAAAACAAAGGTCAGTCTGCAGGACCTATTTCTGTTCCCTAGCCCAGCGTTCAATCACAAGACACAGAGACTTGTCTTTACTTCCAAACTAAGCTGTGAAAACAGAAGGCATCATCACTCTTTCTCAAGTTAATTGCATTGTTGCTGACATTCCACAGGGTCAATAGACTAAGAAGAAACTTAAAAAATAAATAAATAAAAAGAAGAAATCAAATTTAAACATTTTTCTGCTAAGATCTCCTCAGCTGCCTGTTGCAAGCAGAATAGGTGATGAAAACACTCTAAGCTAGATATTACGGTGAGTAGAATATCACTGGGAAAGGATAAAGAAGCATTTCATGAAGTAAGACGGTGGGGATATCTTCAACAAACTGAGTTAGATCAAAACTGAGATACAATGAGGATATTATAGCAAATATTTCACCTTTCCTAACAACTGACCTGATAAGTTAAACAAATCAATATTAGCACTGTTTTGTTTCTACAATTTAATAACAAAAATATCAAGCTAGAAACTTCAAACACTACTATGAATGTAAAGCCAAACTCATAAATGCCAGAACGTGTCAGAATGAAACTATTTCAATCCCAGTAATATTATATTATCATTATTGATGTGATAGTGTATGACATTTCCCATATGATTTTGTTTGGTTAGAACACTGATAAATGCTAAGACCTCTGCAGTCCTCACAGAGTGATGGCAGCAGGTATCCATTTTATATGAACCAGAATTGGACCATGCAATCACTCATCTCAGACTTAGAAATTCAGTGTTACATCTCAGGTTATACAGGCACAGGTTCCCTGGCAGACATCAATACTGAAATGTACTCATTTCTGCCTTCAATCATAGCTATGATTTAATTCTGTTCCTTTCATACTTGATCACATTCTAGACATACTCATATTTCTTTTCTATCCTTCCCCTCTAAATCCTGAGCTCAGTATGCTCACATGTTCTTCCAAACTCCAATACTAAGGTTTTCATACTATTTTCTACCTTTCTCTAGCACTTATTTAACATATCAGCTCTATCTCCCATGCTACCAAACATCATCTTCATGACCAGTAATTCCCAGGCCACTGCCAGTATTTCATTCCTAACCCTGCCAACATATACTTCAATTTTTCCCTGCTCCTTGGTACATCATTGGCCATACTTAGAGTACCTTGTACCACACTTATAAGCCCCAGTGTATTCCAATCCACTTTACTCTGTCTCCTTAAACTATCTCATTATTCATTCTCTGTTCTCCTCATCCTCATCCTCTCCTAAACCCGTTGACAAACTTCTATTGCTGCCGACTCATTTTCTAGTGTCCTTACTTGAACACAGAGACAGACAAGATAAGAAATCTCTCCTTCTAAACCTCCTTACTCTCTCTTGTGTGCTTAGTTGGCATATGGAGACACTGACAATCTGTCAGTGAAAACTTAGTTTCCACTGCCTGCTGCTCATTCAAGCTAAGATGGACTGATGGTGCAATTGTTCAACTATGTTCATGGTCAGTTATGTATTGAGAATCACAGTGAAAAAAATTTTCAATAACTTACAGATAGTTTTGTTCCGATATGTTTTCTAATGGCAATATGCCTCTATGCACAGATTTTCCTAACGATAGCTTGATCCAGCTGGAACAGATTTTCTAAGAAAACCTTGTGTCAGGGCCACATCCCTGCCAACTTCAAATGTTGGTTCTCAAGCATAGGAGTGTTATAGCCTTAATGAAAAGAACAGCAGAATTATTCTAAAATGAGTAAACGGATGCAGCTTTGCCTAGTTTCTTTCCTGGAAGCAGCTGAAGTACAAAGACAAGATTCCAAGTTTTTTGCCTCCTGAAATCAAGTTATGCTTTTACAGACTAGAGACCATACTTCATCACTCTGAAGACCTGATGACTTGAAGATGCTAGTATAGATTTCAAATGTAACTTTCAGAGTAGGAGATAATTCAATCTTACATGATTTTGTATACTCTGTCAGCTTCGATAAGAAAAAGGAAAAAGGCTGCACTGAAACACTCTATTCACAGATTTATCTGGCTGATTAATCTCAAGATCTTATGTCCACACTTGGTAACTAGATATTGGTACTTTTGACCAAGAAAGATTTTCTCATATGAAATTATGAATTAATGCTGAAGTCTCAGAAAAAAATAAATAAATAAGGGCACAATTTTCCTGAAAGAAAGCTTGTACAGAGATTTTATATCTATACACACACTCACATAAACACACTAATACACATACTCCAACTATTTGTACTTCTTCATGTAATAAAAGTAAATTTATTAAAACTTACATTCTCACTGTGTTAAACCGTACTTGTAATTAGATGAACATTTGCAAATTTCCAAACCCAAAGGAAATGCTGAGTTGCATAGAGTCAGAACCTTATCTGCTGTACTTTGCAAAGGGAATGAGTTCAATTCCAATGGGCTCTTTGTTTTTATTACATCTTGTAACTTGTATTCTCCTAGTGACTAAAAGATTGCCATACTTTCATGTCTTAATTAGTTTTTATCAACCATTCAACATTTAATTAATGCACAGCTTTATTTGGAAAATGAAGTAAAATATGCAACACAGCACCTCATTTCCTCTAACATGTCTCTAGATTATTCTGTGACCCAGGGAAATAATCTCAGAGAACATTACCATTTTTCTTCACTTTTCCTCATGAAACTCAAAATATTCCTAAGTGCATTTGGGGAACAGTATAAATGTTCACATAGCTAACACCTGCAGATTCAAAAAGGACAAGCAAAGACTGTAACCCAACTGACAAATACCAATACCTTATGTTTGCAGAGATAGTAAGTAAATTACAACAATAATTTCCCACTTAATTTGATTTATATGAGCACATCACAACCTGATGCTGCTGGGGAAGCTTTGCCCGTTGGTGAAGGACTGCCTCACACCAGCACAGGCCTGCAGCTGTACAAGCATCCACAACCAGCAACTCTGCTCCAACCTTCAAACTCTGTACAAAAATATCAAAATTATCAGTGTTGCCGTAAGTAGTTTAGACTCCCAGGAACTCTGATCCTGAGAAATCTGTGTAAAACACCTTTTTCCCCAACAAAAAGTGAAGCCCCAAGTTCTGTAAGTTCTCATACTGCTTATCTTTTCTGTTTTTCCAGTCTAAATCACAAAAATGAGACACACAAAGGAGGGGAACACTGAATTAATTTTCTCCTTCCAACACAGAGGTGTATTTCCCACATGTTAAATCCTTATTCTGTAAAACTGTCTGTACTTTGAAGGCAGTGGACACCTTGATTTTGTACACTGCAATAAATCTATACCACACGCTGTAATAATTTGGTCAGAGCCAGGTATGAGAACAGGATGCATTTCCTCCACCTCACAGTTTGCGTGGTGAAGGAATGAGACTGTCTTAGGCAAACACATAGGGCCAGAGTTAGATGTCACCTCCATGTAACCCCACTGATATCATCGGAAGGGATTTTGTGATAAATATTTGTGCAGAGCCAGATTGTGAAATTTCTCACCCACTGGTTATGAAATCCATTGGGCAATCTCTCTTGAAGACTTCTGTTAGCACACTGGCCTTTTAAAGAGACTCTTGCATGACCTTTTAGCAGTAAAAATCTATTCAGGAATAATAAATTTAATATTAAAGTGATTTGTAACAACTGTCACTGTTGACACGCAGTCTAAATCGAATATTTTCTACAACTAAAACAATTATTGTTTTTACTACATGGGGAAAGAAAGATGAGTCAAGTCTGGCTCAGCAATCAGGTTTTTGTTATAGATTCTGTATCCTGCGGGGGGGGGAACAAACACCACAATTAAAGGATAAAGAACACTTCTATGTTTCAGAATGAGTTCTTGGAAGCTGGATTTTTTCCTGTTTCTGATACATGACCATTCACATAAACAATAAATGACCTCCAATTATGTAAGTAGAATAAACAATACTTAAAATTACAAAAAAAAAAAAAAAA